>JAAAKQ030514696.1:7141-19420 GCA_010016005.3 Zanna intricata
CAATGTTACAACTAATTTAAGCAGAGACAATATCATTTACAGTTTAATTTTAAAAAAAACTCACATTTTACAATCCAGACTAATCATATCGAGTAAATATTTGGTGCCTTTCAGAAATTTTAAATTTATAATGTTGTATGACAAACACTATCTATTAATTTTAATTAGACTTATTATATATCTATTATTATATATATAATACATATATATTTTATTAGATCTATTATTATACCATTATATTTAATTAGATCTATTAATTTACAACAGAAAACATTACTTCAAAAAGTAATAACAGCATTTGATTCTGAAGAAAACGAAAATCAAAATGTTTAGATGAACATCTTTTTAAATCAATGATGTGATTTATGCTGTTTTATGTTTAGCGAGATGCTTTTCAATCGCATATCAGTAAAACTGCTAATTTAGCAAAATAAATTAAAAATATAATATTATAGCAGTAAATTACCTGGGGCTAGTTCCAAACAATGAACCGCTGGACTGTCCAAATGTCGGTTTAGTACCGAAAGATGGAGTATTAAAACCTGATTGTTGAGGTGAAGCCATTTGTCCAAAACCACTTAAACTTTGTCCAAACATATTAGAAGCACTTGTTGATGCTGGAGTTGTTTGAGGTTGACCAAAAAAATTTGTAGTGGCAGTAGTTGTAGAAGGTGTAGCTCCAAATAATGATTTCCCACCAAAGAATGAATTTGATGAAACCTGGGCAGATTGTGAAGAATCCTGAGGTAAAGAAAAACTAAATGGTGTAGATGATGAAGTACTGACTGCAGTTTGTTGCTGGGGTGTTTGCCCAAATATATTTGAATTTTGAGGAGGCGTTCCTCCACCGAACAGCGATGTTCCTAATGTATTTGATGACTGTCCAAAAGTTAAGGACATTTTAGCACCTGAATCAGATGTAGATGACGGCAACATCTGGTTAAAACTGAATTCTGTCAGTGGAGTTGTAACTGCTGTTAAATTATCGGCTGTACCGATACCAAGTTTACTGAAAGTAAGTCCACTACTAACTGAAGAATCGGTACTTGAAGTTGGTTCAGTAGGACCAGTTGTAGTCTTGACAGCAGAAATTACAGGGGAAGTAACCAAAGATGTTGCAACAGTACTAGTTGTAGGTACACTACTGGTAATAGAAACAGAAGCTGTATCCGTCACAGACGCCGTGGAACCAATGGTAGTAGATACGCTAGCTAAAATAACACATTATTAACGACAAAAAAAAAGTTTAGAAGCAATCACAAACTAATGATGACTGGATTGCTTAATCAAAATTAGAATTATCAAATGAACAATTTTATTCAAAAAGATGAAATTATAAACATAAGAAATAGATTTTGACTACTTATAAAATACTGAAATATTAATCTAATGCCGACACAATTATTTTTTCTTTCATTTAAGAGATAAAAAATTATCATTACAGTGATCCGTCACAAATGAAAAGTTTATCTTTGTTAAGTAAAAACATTACCTTCGTAATGAATTACTTAAAAGAAAAATCTAGTTTTACAACAGCTTTAAACAATGTTCTTTTCTGTACTATTTTAAATTTAGGTGCAAAATTAAATTTCTTTTAAGAAAATCAGGCATTACAATAAATTATGCATAAAATACAGCCAATCTTCTGCCTCTTTTCCTGGTGCAATTTTTTTTTCTATAAATTTATTATTATTAAAAAATTAGTCTTTTATCTATATTTAGCAAAGTTTCCCCACTGTTAAAATATAAAAAAAAACTTCTAAGTTTTGTTTCAATACTGTGGCATTCATTAAAAAATTATTATTTGAACTCACTAGAGATAGGATTTTTTTCACTGAACTATCGGTTTAAATAGTAGTATTATTGGTGCATAGATCATCTTTTGTTTTATAACAGGATAGAAAAAGAATATATTTTTCAACTTGCGAGAATATCATATGTTGCAAAGATGAGTGCATTCACTTCACAATTGTTGAAGCCAAAACAACTGTACAGCAAGATTAAAATCTTAATTCTGCTGCTTGGCTAAATTACAATTGTTATTGAAACATATAGTTCAGTGAAACCTTAACTGAAAGCAACTTCTAAAAAATGGTCACCATACTGAGACTGACATTTGAAAAATATTTTTTAATTTTTAAAGGCTGGGAAAAATTTTGTCCTTAAAAATACCTTAATGTACATTTTAATAATCTCTTAATAAAGTTATGTTAAAATTGCAGTTCAGGCAAAAACAAAAATGTATTAAATATACATTTTTATAAATCTGTATCTTGAAATGAACTGCAAAAATCAATTTTTAACAAGAAACATTACCTATTACACTTCATCTATCTCATTTGTAATGACCTATCCTTTCAAATAAGCTTTTTCTCTTGTGAGATAAATTTTTCCTTTTTCTACATCTCTTAAAACCAGCTAAAGATTTAGACACTTTCTATGACATAATGGAAATAAAAGTTTATATGGTTAAAATCAAAAGTAAATGAATGAACATATTTTAAAAAAGCTGACAACAAAGTTGTAGGACTTTCCCATTACGTGGCTTTTTTTATGCATGGCTTACACATACATATGTACACGCTTAATTTAAAGTATTTATCATTTCATTTACATATAATATTTTTTTAAATTTTTTATTTAACTCAATGTTTCTAAGAAAAATGAGATAACGGATCTGGAAGGGTTGCATGGTTTAAGACCCCACTTTCACAGGGAACAAATCTGTGGATCTAACGAGATGCTAATAGATAAAATGCAACAATGATGCTAAAAGAAAAAATACTGCCTTCTACATCTTTTAAGATTGTTACTTATTTTTTGGAATGGGGATGTAACTTAGAAAAAAAAATCTTTACATAAAAGATGGTTTTTTTCCACAAAATTAGTAAAAAAAAAAAGCAACAAAATTCACCACTTGTACTGCCTTTTATAACACTTCCAAATTAAAACTATTTTTAGGGGTAGGGGTGATATTTACCAAAAATTAAAAAAAAAAAGAAAGTTTTTTATTGATATTCACAAATTTATCAAAAAAAGTTTAACCGTAATTATGCAAAATGTGGAGAAAATTTGATTTTTCCACCTGCATCCCCCCACTATTTGACCTTTTGAATTGAAAATTTAATAATATCAATGCCCCTACTACAGAAATATTACAGCCAGGTTTGGTGAAAATCAGTCAAGTACCTTTGGAGATATAAGGCGATTTATGCCAACATACATAAATAATTTCTGCACATCTTGTTGCAGAAATTTCAATGCCATTTTTTCAGTTTTATGGGGTTTTTAGTGGTCAATTCAGTAAAACCGGATGTGCCCAATTTTGACTGATCACCATATTTTCCCTGCTATATGGCTATAGCTTTGCTATGTAGACTGGAAAGTAAAAGTATA
This sequence comes from Zanna intricata, assembly GCA_010016005.3. NCBI lineage: Eukaryota > Metazoa > Arthropoda > Insecta > Hemiptera > Fulgoridae > Zanna > Zanna intricata. The sequence continues at coordinate 10,538 of JAAAKQ030514696.1, forward strand.
TAACACTTTCCAATTTTTCAATGTCACTCAAAATTTCAATTAATAATAAAATTTAAAAACTCATTAATTTAATTATATCATCTGTCTGTATCAAAAAATATAAGCATTAAAATTATGAATTGGGCAGTATTGTTTGAAACTACTGATGTACAGAATACATCACAAACTGTTTAATTCATAACAGAATGAAAATGATGATGACCAAAATTAAGTTAAAAAAAAATCATTCAATTATCTTTTCGTTATAACATAACGAAAAAATGAAAAATGTGCCTATATCAATCCTTTTCTTTCAAAACTCCTGAATTTAATAGAATATATATATATATATTTAATTTAATCTAGATATCAATGATTCAAATGCCTGAAATTTTATGCTGACTATTAGAATTTAGACAACAGGTTAGTACAGAATCAATTGAATGCCTGGTTTAGATGATAATTTTTGTAGATTTCATCAGTCCACTAAAGTTGAAATTTATGATACAATGTACAAATCCATTTTCCTCACTTGACATGTAATGTTATGAGGAAGCCAGGAAGCCTTTATGTACTTTCTACAAGAATTAACTACATTTTCAATAGTTACAGATGCTCTAATACAACATAATACAACAGCACAGCTATTAAATCTGATAAAATATAAAATGTTATCGGTTATAATAATCACAAAATTTTATCAACTTATTAACTTATATAAGGTCCACCGTTATAAATTGCATAGAAAAAATCAAATCACTTATCCCTTACAAAATATAAATATAAAAGAATTGACAAAATTTAATGTTCAAATTAATTAACCTACAACAAAAATAGATCTTGCCACTAAAATACCACTTAACCTCATTATTAATAAGTCATAAATTCATTTAAATATCTTAATCTAACAAATTAATTAAATTTATAATTTAATTGATTATAAGACACAAAAATATGACAATTTTTTTATTAATATATATACGGAGTATCTAGAGTAGGGAAAAAAGACAAGGACACACTACCTTTTACACTATATGCAATTTATTTATCAATGGCCACCAAGATCAGTCATGCCTGTGCTGCGTGTTTGTCGTCTCAGCATCGAGTATAAATCAGTTCTGCATGTTCAAAGAAGACTTCGTATGAGTCTCAATAAAAACAAATATGATTTTAAGGAAATATATAACAATTTCAAACAAGCAGAAGATTATCAGGTACTTCTGTTGGCCTGTTAGTAACTTTTCAAACTCCTGAAAATGTTGAACAGGTAAGGCAAGCTTATCATTTATTGTACCATTTCTAGTCATCATCTTTCTTCCACCATTAAATAGTTAAAATTGGGAGTGATTCTTGTGATCTTTCTCACCTTGACTTTGTAGGAAATTCATTCGAGTGCTATGTGAAAACGCTAAACTATTATACAATTAAATTTTATCAGGTGAAACTCAATTGACTCATCGAATTGAAGAATGCATAGCGACAATAGTCTTTTTAATAATCTTCCGCTACTGTTAACTTTCAATTTTTCATTAATTACATTTTGTTAACTTAAACAACGAACACTTTTTGTATTAATTAAACAATGCTTTTCACATTTTGAAAAGCATTATTCTTTTTTCTATTTCTTTTAAAATTAATTACTGGTATAAATAATTTTCAATGTTTCCTGCCCTACTCCACAACCTTCCATTTCCTTGACAGAGCACCTCTTCCATATTCACAAATGGCTTGACTTTTACGTTTTAATTCATCTAAAAAGGTTTTACAGGTATTACTTTGATGGTTTGATTTCTAAAAATAACATTCTTTGTAAAAAGATTGAACGCATTAATGTAAATTTTTTATGCATGATAATTAAGACTGCAATCCTCTCCAAAAATAGAAATATAAAAATCCTTTTTTCATTTGAAAAATGCTTTTCCTTTTTTCCCAATTTATACCTTAATGATCACACATTTTGTTTCTACAAACTTAATTATCCATTATTCGAGAAGTGTTGGCATAGGTAAAATAATATATCCCGATAAATATATGCCAGAAAAAATAAAACAAATATGCCAATGGCAATGTAAATATTAAATTACAGAAATTTATGTCTCTAGAGAAAGGAAAATATCTACCCCTTCTAGCTGTTGTGAAAGAATAGCTGTATAGATGAAGAAATAGTAGAAAAAAGAGAAAAAGAAGTATTGACCATGTAAAAAACAGATTTAATACAATTCAATTATGAAAAAATTATGACCTGTAAGCCATCATTCAATTTACGCAAAGTAATGCGATAAGTATAAGAAATTTTATTTTATTTTTGTGATGTTGGACTGTTATATTCATATTGTATTTAAAATTAAGTAACTAAAACGTACAGAATTGGTAGTCATCAAACATACAATCATTTTGTATTAAGTGTGGCAGAACAAATTTTTGAAAGAATGCAAATTATTTGATAAATTAAAGAGGAGTCTGTCATAAGAGGACCCACCTTTTCAACTTTACTCCAGAATTACATGGCACTTTTCACAAAAGATGATTACATTATACAACATACTGACGCGCAATGCAAAGCAACAATAAAACTAATTTAGCAAAACAGGCGACCTGGCGGTGGCAATAAGTATAGTGAAGAATATGTATGACTGTAATTATTTTAGGTTTTTTTCATATGTTAACAGATTCAAAGATAGTTTATTAAACGCGTATAAAATAAAGTATATTTAATAATTTTTCCAAAATAACTTTTCAAAATGTAAAAATAATATGTGGTATATTATACAAAATATCATTATCTTCTGAAAACCTTATAATAAGATAGGAAAACTAATTAAAAAAAAAAGAAATGTAACTTGATCCAATACATGTTGAAAAAATTCAAAAGTGAGCAAGTTAACAAAGTTCTAAGTTTCTTAAAAATAATCAAGAAATAATTTGTAAATATAAAACTTACTTGATACACTAGCTGTAGTCGAATCGACAACAGAAGAAGAAGTTGTATTACTAGAAGTAGTAACAACAGGAACAGAAGAAGCGGTAGTAGTAAAAGTAATAACCTGATTACTAGATGTAACAACAGAACTACTGGAAGGTATAATAACACTAGAAGTAATTGGAGTATTACTACTACCACTGATGACAGAAGTTGTTACGGTAGTACTTAAGGAAGTAGTAACATTAGTAGAACCAAGCACAGGCGGCTTTGTTGCTGAAGATGTAAAAGCAGAAAAAAAATTAAAAGTTTGAGCTGATGTTCCAGTAGTTTCAGTTAGTGTTGTCGACGGTATAACTGATGAACTGCTGCTTAATGAGGGAGTTGAAGTTGTTAGTGCAGTCGTTCCAGAAGAACCATTAAAAGAAAATGTTTCAGTCGTCTTTGGCATATTGGTTGAAGCTACTTGCGGTGTAATTGTTGTCGTAATACTTGGTGTTGCAGAAAAAGTACTAGGAAAAGAAAAATTAGTTTGTCCAGCAGACACTGAAGATGGTAAATTACTGAACGCAGTCTTATTACTTCCAAAAGTAAAAGTTGCAGAAGTAGTACTTGGAATTACCCCACCAAATATCGAACCGGGTTTTGTAACCGTATCAATCTGTTCTGCTGGTATATCTTTCGCTATCGTATCGGCTTTACACGTTTCCTTGCTCTTTTGTGACTGATCAACTAGTGTTCCAAAAGACAAAGACTTAGTAAAATCTAAAGTTCCTGATACTCCTGTTGTTGACGGTTTCCCAAAAATAATGGGAGGTTTATTTTGATCCTGATTTCCAAAAGTAAACGCACTTGAAAAATTAGTATTAGAACTCAAAGATGACTGTTCTAAACTTACTCCACTGAATACATTGGTAGAAGGAAATCCAGAATTCAATTTACCAGTTTCTGTACTCTGTTTAGCAGCTACTGATTTATTAAAGGCATCCCCAAATATTGTAGCAGGTTTTTGATTTTGAACAGTTGTTCCTTTAAATTGTACGCCTGTAGCGCCAAAGCCAGACAGTAAAGTAGGAGTACTTGTTTGTGCAGTCACAAAATCAGCATTTGTATTTGATGAATCTTCTAGAGCTGAAACAATATTACTCATTGATTTTAAAGGAGTATTATTTTGATCTCCACCAACAAAACTTCCAAAATTTGAAGTAGTCGTATTTATGATCGCTGTTGCAGTAGTTGCTGATTTGTCTGGTACTTTGAAAGGAAACTGTGATGCAATACTGGAACCTTCTTTTGAAAAACCAAAACTACAAGAACTTTCCATACTTTTACTAGGATTTATATTAGTATTATTAAAAGAAATATTTTCTTTGAAGCTTACATTTTTTGTTAAGTTCTGTTTTGAATCTGTAACTGTAAATGGTTTAACAAGAACATCGCCAGCAGAATGATCAGTAGCTTTTAGATTACTCTTCAATAGAACATCAACCGCTTGCGGTACTATTTCTACATTTTTGCAATCGGTATATAAAGAATTAACAGGTTTATTTTTGATAACAGAATCTTCTTTAGGACCGATACTATTTTTATTTGCAGCTTTAAATGTTTCTGATTTAGCATATTTATCCAGTAGTCTTTCACCGGCTGACATAATATCTGCAATCGCTAGTTTTGTAGTAGAGGTTAAAGATGCGACATCAGATGTTTCTGATATTGTAAATGGCCGAGGTACTCTTACTTTTGGTACGGTAGCAATTACTTCGCTATGAATCTGTCTTAAAACATTCACTTTTTCATCCGTTATAGCATAAGTACTTTCTTCAGATAATTTAGATATATTTTTATCTACAGACTCTTTAGTCCTTGAAATATTTAACGGTACTGATACATTTCTTTCATTAAGTTTAACCTGAAGTAAATTTTCAGCAAGAGTGGATAACTCAACATCACTGCAAACAAAAATTAAAAAAACTAATTGTATATTTCAGAAATTATAATAACTACATTAGTATTAAAAAATAACTGATATGTGGAGCATGATAAATAATTGTGTAATTGATGAAAACCAATGACAATCTTTAGATCTGTTAACAGATCCACAGAAAAGTATACAATGCTGCTTGGGATAAGCCCACACAGATCACCTTGATTTCAAAACAAGTCAGAACAAAATTAACCTTTTTTTTTTGTGCATTTAGTGATTGCTGATCTTTTATTTTTTAATTCATTATTAAGCTACATTTTTGTTCAAAGAAAAGGAAGTACCTCAATTTTTAATCTTCTGTTGTGAAGTTTCCTGATCATTTGTCATTAAAGAATTACTGTACCGCTCAAATTTTTTCATATTGCTCATTCTATAACTTATCATTTAAATTTCAAGAATGTACCCTTAGCCATTTTGTGCTTTTATTCAACTTGTAAAATCATTTTATCTTTGTAACTACATGACAAAAACATAGGTCAACATTCTGTATCTTTGTTGTAACTTAAAATCAATAAATATCATATTTTATAAAAGTTTTCATAACTTGAATGTTTTTGCAATTTTTTAAATTAAGCTACTAAAAAAGGGAAAACTGTATAGAAGTACGTCAATTTTATCCTAAGGCTGCTTGTTTGTGTATTAATGGTTGCCAAACTGTTTTCATTATAAGTACTCTACTAGTAATATCTCTATTGTAATTTGTCATTTTGTACTTTGTAATAAATATAAATATGCAGTAGTTTGTAGTTTGAATAATTCATAAATAATTAACAAGAGAAGAGTCAGATCAATTTTTCAAAATATTATGTAAACTCTATGAATTATGTACTAAACTCATGTGTAATGTAAAAGATAATCTTGGAATGGTATTTCACTGATCAAGGGAATTAATTATCCCTCTGGCTATAATCATAATACATTTTATTTCCTCAATCAGGCAAATACGCTTTAAATATTAAATCATCAAATAACAATTTAAAAAGAGTTAGCGATATCATATAAAATATTATATGATATTATATTCATCAATTTAGAATAATAAAGATGATGTAGAGCCTTTACTCATGTTTCTATGTTGCATAGTTGCCAAGATACAATGATTTTATAAATTGACTAAGACCTAGTAAACAATTAAAGGTACTGATCTGAAATTACAGTGGGTAAAGATTAGGAGATAATTTTATCTTCCATAGATTATTATCGGTGTAATAATATAATAATAACCTTTGTAAAAACAAAATAAAGTTTTTTTATTATTTGGAAAGGCCTAATCATGCCTTTATAAAGCAGAATAATTATTACATCTCAGAAAGAAAAAAGAAATCAGGAATCATTACAAAAAAAATTTAAGGGCTAAATTTAAAAATACAATTTTTAACTTCAGCCCTTAGAATCTGTAGGAAGATAGAATAATTTAATTTTCCATTGTTGAAGAAACTGATTAAGAGGAAAATGTGCCATTTTTTATTTCTTCTTTAATTTTCTTAAAAATGCTAATAATATCTTCTAAAAACAAAGTTTACTAGTTATGTAAATAGTTATACATTATTGAAAATAATCATACAGAATGTCCTACAAAGAAATGAAGGAACTTTCAAGACATGATCTACTGGTAAAATAACTTTTAAAAAAAGTTCATATTAACATATATAAAAAATGCTTTGTTTTCGAGTTACAGTTAGCAAAAGATTTTGCCTGGATTTAGCTCTACCAATAAAAAGAAGCCCTACTGTAAATTTTGGGATCCAAATTAAACAGCAGAGTTGGTGGTTTCTTAATAAATTGAACTGGGGAAACAGATAAAACAGAACTGTAACTCTAGTAATTTTTAAATTATCTGATACAAAATTCAGTATCTAAAAACAAGTTTGTTTTTTGTTTCTAGTACAATAGCTTTGTTAAGTGAATAATAAATGTGAACTGTGTGTATAAAAATAAGAATCAATCGATTCCAACATGAAAAACAATTTACAGCCACCTCCTACTGATTTTAGCGGTTGTACTCATAATAAAAAAACAGCATCAATTTGTATAGTGTCAATTTCTCAAACATGTTACTGCTGATATATTAATAAATTACAAAAAATTATTGAAAAATCCATTTTACCAGCAAATTAAGTGTGACTCAGATCCGATTACAGTTTTCATTATAATTAAATTTTAATTATCTTTATATTAGTTATCTTTTTATATTCTTTCAGTATACTGTTAGAATACGTAGTCACGACTGTGTAAGAATTTTAACAATTTTAAATTTTAACTTCTGATGATTTTGAAATAAACTGAAAGATCTTGAGTCACCTTAATTTGCCAGTAAGATGGATTTTTCATTTTTTAATCATTTTTTGTAATTGTATATGAGTAATTGTGTCCTAGGCCGCTTGCAACGTTGGGTGAATAGATCAGCGATGCATTTCCCTTAAGAGCCATTTAAAGAGGAAAAAAAGAGGCCTCTTGTTTTTTTTCGTTCCGCGGTTTCTTTATAGGGTAAAGCAGATAACGAAATCTCCTGGAAAACTGAGAATCACTTTTTGGTTTGGTTTCTTATTTTTTCCTAAACGATTGTCGTTCGGGGGAGTAAAAATTTCTCTCTGACGTTTTCGCTAGGAGGATTCCTTGTTCTCAGGTGGCTGGCTGAAAATAGATTTATTCGGATCTCTACCCATTGGTAAGTCGGAGGGAGTATCTGACTGCGGGGCCCTTCTTTGCTTTGGTCTCCAACAAGAAACATCTGTAGTGATTTTGCCCTTTGCCGCTTATTTAAAAAACTGAACTCCCTCTGGGGGCCAATCCTCAATTTTTTAAACATTTTACGAGGGTTTCAAACAACACTAAAAAAAAGATATCTAATCAATTTTGCGCTCTAGGGTCTCCTTATAACTTATATTATCAGTAGGCCTAAAAAAAAATAGAACATTTTCCAAAAAAGTCCCCGTATCTCAAAATTTTTCCCGAGCACTTGATCGGGTTAAAGGCATATAATAAACTTTGAAGTTTTCTGAATGGGAGGCACCAATAAAAAACACGTCACAGATAAGTAAAGAAAGTTGCTCACATGTCAAAAAAAGGCTTGCACGCTCTCGAAGACGATGTAATTTTAATTTTGGGGTTCTCGCCGACCCCCTAGAATTTTCCCACGTTTTGTTTGGAATTTATCACGTTCATCGGTGTTAACCCTATAAAGGAATATTGATTTTGACTGCAGGAGAGTTTTGCGGGAGCGGTAAGTTGGCCGAAAAAGTTAAAAAAAAAACAGGCGGTTTTTGAATTTTGGGCCTAATGGGGTGCAGGGGCCCAACATTTTTTATCTGAATTGTTAAGCGATTTTACGGGCTCTACAAAAAGTTTCACTGCAACGTTACGCTCAGACATCTCCTTCTAGTTGCGCTAAAATTTTGGGGGGGGGAAATTTCAAGATTTCGGATTTTTCTGATCGGTTTCGACACACCACCTACAAAAAAGGTCTCTTGACATTTTTAGCTCCGAGGCCTCCTTATGGGTTAGAATTAATGTCAGTGAGTGAGTAAGTGAGTGAGTGAATGACTGTGACCCATGCAGCTTTATATATATATAGGATTCAGTAATTCCTTATATCATATAAATTGTTCCAAAAGAAAAAAGTTTATCAGTTTTGATAATACAACAATATCTAACTATAGGAAAGAAATAACCTCCAAACAAGAAGACAATAAAAGTACTGATAAAGTTAAGCCTAGCGATTTTCATATTGAAAGAAAAATTAATCCTTAACAACCACGTTGATCAGAGACAAATTGCTGTGCTGACTAAATTAACTCACACGCAGTCACTTACATCCCCACCCTTTTGTTATTTTTGATAAAAAAAAATTACATTAGGTTAAAAAAACAAGCTGGTGTCCGTGGCTGAGTGGTAGCGTCTCAGACTTTCATCTGGAGGTCCCAGGTTCAAATCCTGGTCAGGCATGGCATTTTTCACACACGCTACAATTCATTCATCTCATCCTCTGATGATATACCTT
>JAAAKQ030514707.1:0-19419 GCA_010016005.3 Zanna intricata
GTGAACATCTGGGTGGTAGCATAGCTCATGTCCACATGACTGCAGTCTATCCACCTCTTCAGGTTTGGGAATAGCCGTTTAGTCCATACTGTCCATCCATCTTCATTTAATAAATTTAAATACACGTTTTAATTTACATTTAATACACATTTAATTTAGGATATAAATTTAAATACACAAATTTTAAACGATAAAAATGATAAATGAAGATGGATGAATGTCCATCTTTGTCTTCTTCAACCAAATGAAGATGGATGAATATCCATCTTCATCTTCAGTCATGTTACAGTTCACTAAGAAAATTTTAATAACAAGCCTGTGTGTACATATTGTTCTAACTGGAAATGTATTAACCGGAAATATTTTTTTTTTTTCAGACGTACGAAATTTTAAATTATTATTAACATGTATGATTAATTATTCCCTCTATCTGCTATCATCAATCCGTAGGTTGATTTGCAGCGCGAGCTCCCAAAGCCTTCTTTCCAGTGTCTCCTTCTTCAGCTATTGATAGTTTTATATATTCTAACCTTCAATTTTCTCGGTGAATTCGTCCCTTAATCGCATTCTCAGTAACGGTCTTCAAGATCCCTTCTGCCTGAACAGAGATATAATTAATATATTCTTTCTTCTTGTAAGGATTTCAATATGGATCCTATTTTCCTTCATTTGTTTGAGCACTACCTTATTAATTATTAACCAATTGGAAACCATGGTATTACACCTAAATGTCGTTTAGTAAAATCTATGGAATAGATAAAGTACGTAGTTATTTTACCAAAAAGTCATTTACCAAAATTTAAGGCCTTCTTTATTTTTGGCCCTTCATAATTATTTCTTAGAAATAGAAACAATAATGCAAAATAATTTTTTTTTATAAAATCGATGAAAAATTTCCTTCTATTTTCATATTTTAATTTAACTGGATGTTAAAATACATTTAAATGTAACTTTTGGATAGCGTCTAATAATAATTTAATTTCTTGATTTATTACTCTGGTGGATGTTATTGTTCATGTATATAATCTTGAATTTACCGTTTCACAAATATTTAAATACTTCTTAGGAGATGCTAATGAATTAAAAGTATATAAAAAACGTGAGATCTTTTCCATTAATAGGCAACAGAAAATATAAGCTTACCTTTTAGTCAGAATTTATAAATATAATTAGGGAGAAGCTTAATGAATTAAAAGTATATAAAAAACGTGAGATCTTTTCCATTAATAGGCAACAGAAAGTACAAGCTTACCTTTTAGTCAGAATTATTACAATTACACCTCCTCAAAAGTTCAACAGTGCAATCGAAAGCTGGAATTACTATTTATTCACTGTATTTCGTTTTTAATTAAATTTATTTTTTTCTTATTTTATTAACATCAGTTTATTTTTTATTTTAATAGCATACAAAACACTTTTTATTTTAACGTTTTATTGTTTACCTGATTTCTTTACTTAGGTTAAAGATAATACATTTACAAAACTAGATAACTAACTACATATTATTGTATGCATAAATTTACTGAGAAGGCATGAATTTTAAATTCAAAAAAGACCACCATTATCATATTATTTTCGCCATACAAATTTAACTAGATAAAGATTAATCATTTTTCGGTGTGTACTTCATTACAGTACATTACGTACGATTTTACTATATAAAAAAATAATACTAGTAATAAAAACGTATCATTGAAGAACGGTAGTAAAAGCGAATTTACAGCAGAGTGGGAGTTAACTCACCGCTGGCGATTGGCTTGGTCAAGCAGACTTTTTTTTATACATTTTATGAGGTTTTTAAAAAAATTAGTCTGTTAATGGACTATATATTCTGTAACTTTATTTGAGTAGACTTACAAATGATTATTATTTTTCTTTTTTTAATAAATACTTCAAATATTATGATTTTTATTCTTTAATGATAACGTATGTTCAAAGTCGAATCAATTTTTATTTATTTATGAATATTTTTATTTTCTTAATATGCATATTGCAATCTACTCAACTACTAAACAATAACCCCGACCCCCCCCCCCCACATGACTCAATAGGATGAGGATGATGTGTATAACATGTAAATGAGATATATTGTACAGATTCAGGCGTGAAACGTGTGGTTAATTGAACCCCAACCACCAAAGCACACGAGTATTCACTGTTTAGTAAATATATCCACATAAAATCAACTAACTTCCACTAGAATTCGTACCTCAGAACCGTCTATTTCGAAAATCAGCTGTTAAACAACTGATCTGTGACGATTAGTGCCTGTAAAGTGATACATAAAAAGTAACTTTTTGAAAGTATCTCTAAATATTATTTAATAATCTATATACGATAAAATAGGGTGAGCGAAAGGTTATTCAACCCATTTAAAAAAAAAACTTACAAGAAAAAACTTTATTCGATTTTAAGAAACAAGTAAATAAAAAAATAACCAAGACGCGGGACTGGCCAACAAGAGTGAAAACTTAAAACAATGAGTACCGATCATTAGTTAATTATTATATTTGAGTCTATTGCTGATACTAATGTATGTGATTATTCATTTAAAAGGACTTAATAGACTACTTAGGAAATCTATTTATAATATAATGTAATGGTTAATTAAATAATTTGATAACAAAAATTAGATTGGTTTTAAAATTAATTTTATATAAACAGCTTAACAAACACTTCAATACGTATAGGTGATATATACAACCATATTTACAAAACAACGTGCTCCGGATAACTACAACAGTCTTTCTGTACTGTATCAATGTATACATTAACGTTTATGCGTACAGGTATTTAGAAAAAGAGCGGGAGAAAGAAAGAGAAGTGGAATCAACGTCATTCTTTACTGTATTCTGATGTAAACGTATATGCGCATATTCGTAAGTATACAGAAAGAGAAAGAAAGAGAAGTGTATTGGAAATCACTAACGGACCAGCGATGTTTTATCTCCCACCTCTTATTCTATATATTATTCGTATATTTGTATAAACTCTCGGTCCATGTCTTTCTCTCATATATATATATATGTGTGTGTGTGTGTGTGTGCTTAGCGTCTCATGACGAGTTTTGATTACGAATCAGCTATTTTTTTCTCCATGCAAAAGTCTATCACAGAAATGTCCGGCACAACGCGCCAAAAAAAGTTTTCACATCGAGATTTTAAGGAATAAGGAGACTGACAACCAGTTAGAGAGAAAAAGAAAGAGGAAAACCAATCGTAATCATTTTTCTACAATCAGATTTTTTCTACAATTTAAAAAATAAAGTTAAAAAAAGGAGATAAAGTCTAATTAGAATCGATGTGTACCCTTACAAGATGCAAATATTTCATTAATTAAAATTTTATTTGGTGTTATTCAAGAACCAATGAAAATAAGTACCACTATATCGTAAATATCTCAATACCGCTCTCAATATAGCTTATTACCGCCATTTAAGAAAAAGTCCAAAATTCAATTTTTTTTTTTTTTTTTTTTGGAATTTTGGTTTTTCTTGGACACTTTTAGTTCAGCCGATTTGCAATCAAAGAGGGAGGTGCACTACTAGATGTTATAACAGCCCTAAATTCAAAATTTCAACATTCTACAGCTAATCGTTTTTGAGTTGTGTGAAATACGTATATACAGTATGTACAGACGTCACTAGTCAAAATGGATATTTCCGTTGAAATATGAATTTTTAATTTTTTGCGATTGCAATACTTCCTTGTACTTTTATAAATTCTATAAATTTATAAAAATTTAAGCTGAATTTAAAGCTAAAATGTAATATAATGTAAAATGTAAGTTAAATTCAGCTTGTTGGAAGAGAATTTAAAACGTTATTCTATAAAACTATTTTAAATATTGTTTAATTATAATTTTTTTCTTTTATTAAAAATTACGTTGGTTGTAATAAAGAACAAATAAATTTAATTGTGTATTCTAATATAAAACAAACAGTAAAATGAAATAAATAATTCTACAATAAAAGAATAAGTTTTTAAGTACATTAGAATTGAAATTTTTCAATTGAGCACTCTGAATTAAATTTTAAACAAAATTAGTTCATATGTTGAATAAAATATAATAGTATGCAATTTTAGATATAATATCATCACTAATTAATGCATAAGGCGTTTAAAATTTAAATTAAATAATAATATTAAAATACCTAACCTTACAAAATAGAACTGCGAGTATTATTTATTAAATGCACTTATATTAAAGAGAACTTTTAAGAACTACTAATAAAACTCACTTAATATTAATCTATTTATTAAAATATTCTCAAGAAAAATATACATATATCATTAAATAATTTTATAACATTAGTTAGAAGAAAGTCATTTGTAAAGCATATAAAAGTTTATTGCTATTAAAAGCTAAAAAATGGGGAAAATGTGCATGATATAATTTAAAATAAAGTTGAAATATAATCTTTTCTAACAAGAATCACTTGAAAACAACGAAAGAAAGAGAAATCTACTATAATTTTATTTTATTTTGATTAAACTTCGAAATATATATATATTTTATTTATCTTATTTTTTCTTCGTTTATAATTATTATATTTTTTAATAAAATGTAACGGTTTTTTTTTTTAAAGTTTTTCTAGTTATTAATAACGCAATAAATGCATTATTAATAACGTATTTCTGGCGTTATTAATGAAGCAATTAATTATTTTTTAATTGAAATTTTATACTAATTTTCGTAAAATAAAAATTTTTATGCTCGTACATTTTTATACATAAATAAATTTCTTATAAAATTTAATGAAATGTCACTGAATATTATTAAATTTCATTACCCTATAAAAGTATATGTTATAAAAATTAATAAATACTGATCGGTCTACTGATCTCCGGAATTAATTTATTCATCGATATAAAAAATCAGTTGATTGATTATACTAGTTATAGCAGAAATATTAATGATAGTAGCAGTAATAATAATAGTAATAACTCGGCATATCGAGCTGAGGTGCCTAGTTCGAATCCCGGTCAGGAATGAGATCTTTTCATACACTATCAATTTCCACTGGGCTAATGAACATAGCTATGTATGCATGCTCTCTCATGACAAAATAATAATAATACTCAGTGAAAATTAAAAAGAAGAAAATTAATTACGGTTTTTAAAACCGTAATATAGTACAACGTATATAGTAAACATTTACCAAGGTATCATCTAATATTTTTTCTTCTTTAAGCTTATTATCACCTCAAAATATCTATTTTATACTGAATTTTTAATATATTTCCTTCTAATTTGATTATTGAAGTTCACTAGTTGTGAATTTAAAAAGAAGGAAATTTGTACTGTAAGAAAAAATTTGATCTGGACACCACATAACTTTCTTTTACGCCTATTAAATTACATAATACACAATTTTTTTGCTGCACTTCAATTAAACTTATTTCATTTGAACGTGAGGTACGATATTTTTTAATAAAATGGACAGTTACGCAATTGCTAAAATGTTCTTTTTGTTAACATTAAATATTTATTTAATTATTTATTTAACAATCTTTCCAGAAATATTAACTTAAAATAAAAGTTCCTTTATTACTACTCTTTAAGTCTTGTATCTATCTAATACCATGTTTTTTTAAATTATTTTTATGCAACCATAAACAAAATGAAAAAAAAAAAAACGAAACAGGAGGAGATTACTACATTTAGCGTTATTTATTATCAAGTAGACTGAAAGAAATGCATAAATAGAAATATTACAATTCAAAATTATAATTTTCAATTAATATTAAATGATCAGATGTTTCACCAAATCTGATTTGAAAACTACACGATTTCCTTGTAAGCCTATTAAATTACATATACAAATTTTTAAAAGAGTATAAAATTTTATGTCATTAATAAGTCCTGATTTTTTCTTCTTTTTTTTTTTATTATTATTGTTGAATTATTATTTATCGCAAACATTTTTTTTTCTACAATCAGAGGTTAATAATTATTAATAAATCAATGTATTTAAATTTTAAAAATATTTTAAAAAAACGAAAAAGAGATGAATTTTGATGTGCTTTCTCTTGTAACATCCAAATATTTCATAAATAAAAATTTTATTTCACTATAACTCTGAAACCAATGAAAATAAGCACCACTTATATAATAAATCGTTGAAAAACTTTTAGTGAGGGTATATTACTACTTTTAAGAAAAAGTCTAATATGTAAATGTTATTTTTTTTTTATTTTGGGCATTTTTGGTTCAGCCGATTGCAGTCAAAAGGGGAGCTGCAAGACTAGATATTACAACGATCCTAAATCTAAAATTTTAACATTCCTACGATAAATTTCAAAATCGTTTTTTAGTTATGCGAAGTATGTACGTACGAACGTAAAGATGTCACAATGAAACTAGTCAAAATGGATTCAGAGATGGTCAAAACGGATCGCGAAAAATTTCTTTCGTTTCATTCTTTTTTTTTTGTACATCGTAAAAGAAAGTAATAATGTTTACTTAAAAAAAAAAATTGAATTGTAATATAGAATAAGCCTTATTCGCTATACTAAAATATAAAAAATATTGTATTCAAATAATTATCTCAAAAGAAACTTTTGATGAAATACGAGAAATATTTAGAATTAATATTTTGAAATAACAAAAATTATATTAAAAAAAAAAGGTGTAAAAAATGTAAAAAAAAAATAAATATAATGTAAATATATATATATATATAATGTAATATAAATATAATTTAAATATAAAATTGATAATAAGCGGTTAATAGTGTTACAAGTAGAGATTTCGCTGACCCCGATAACAGCTAAAAATATATTTTAATAAGGTAAAAAATAAAAGTTATAAATATTTCTTCCAGTGCTATCCTTACAGAAGCAGCATAAGTAAAGGTCATTGAATGAATGGATTATTGGTCGAATCACAGGCTTTTCTAGAATCAATTGTGTTGTAGAATTGAAAGCCTGGAAATATAAAAGCAAAGGAAATTGAATAGTAGATTTCAAGAAGTTTGTTATATCAGTTCTGTAGTTTTTCTTCACAGGTCAACCTATGAAAGGTTTGATATGTATAAAAAAGGAAAAATTAGAAACGATGGATATATTTATATTTGAATTTTTCATGCGTTTCTTTCGTGTATAGTGAAAGGTTACAGTTTTCAAAAACTTTTATATAAGTATTTTAAACTTCTTTTATCTGATTTCACTATAAAATAAAAATTACTTTACAATCTTACATACGTTTAATAGTATAACGTCTTTCAAATACTATAAATACAGTTTTTTCAAGAGCAATTTTTATTGAAAATTACATTTTTTCATGCATATTTTGAATTTTTGTAAGTTTACAAAATCAAAATTAAAGGAAATTACAAACACTGATTTTGTAAACCTATATCATTTTAAACTTATCTTACGTAGTAATAGAATTTTCACAAAGATCTCTTTATTCAGAACAATTATTACTGAACATTACATTAATAATCTGCTTTAATTTGGATAAAAAAAAAAATTATACCAAAGAGCAAATTTTCTGCTATAATGGAAATTGCAATATCGTGCAATGGAATTATATTATTGTATTTCATTAAAGTATTTTGTTGAATAAAAACATGATTTAATACAAATTTTCAAACACAAACATTAAAAATCTGATGTGGACACCTATGTATATGTTCTGGATATTTACTCAGTGTATGTGAACGTGTACGTAACGTAATTAATTATATATAACAAACTTCAGTTCTATAAATATAAAAATATATTTGAATAGTACACCAGGTTAATACTGATATATACTCTTTGATATAATACTCTTTAGAAGTCTTTCAATTACTTAGTATACTCTTTGTTTTCATTTCCCATTTAAAGTTTAAAATTCAAAGTAATAAAATATTTCATTTGTTTTTTTTGTTTTGTTTTTTTTTTTTTATAAATCGCCTGAATTTATTAAAAAAAAATTACTATTTGTATTTTCTTTGGCACGAACATATAGTTTTGTTCTATGAAATAACTTATTCTTTTTCTTTCTAAGATTTTAGATTAAATGCGAGAAATTGAGTATTAAATTGGCTGGTAGGTGTAACTAAAATAATACTGTTCTTCCACTATCAAACTAGTGAGGCTTTTAACATATAAATCCAACCAGAGATAAATGTTATTTTAAAAATATAAAAACAATTTTAAATAATGTTACACTTTTAACAAATTAACACTAATCAGACGATAAAAGTTTAATTTGAAAACTCTGTTTTTTTATAACGGTAAAAGTTTTCTTGATTACAAAAAAAGGATAAAATTTTACAATTATATATGTATATTCATGACTCCTGGCTACTCTTAAATAAATGTCTTCAATTATTTCTTAATAAGTAAAAAACGCTTCGTTTCAAACAACACTAAATAAAATCAAACTGAATTATAATAATTATTATCAACTGCCATTCAGCGAACCTCTTTGGCAGAGCATCTCTAATAAATTTCTATGGAAATTTCTGGATATCGAATCCAATCAAGCTTGGCATTTGTAATAAAACAAATGAAAAAAATGTAGAAAAAACTGAAGTAATAATCAAAAGGATTTCTGATAAGGGCAAATAATTGAAAAATATAAAAAGTAAAAGTTTACAGATATTTAAGCTTATAGTGACAGAAAAGTAGAACAGCGCAATGAAAATAAAGCGGAGGGTAGCGATGGCACTAAGAAGAAGGTACTAAGAAGAGGAAATTATTATGCCTGAAATATTTTGGACTTAAGAGTTGAGAAAGGACCTACCGGGTTGGTCTATTGGTTAATCTGACATCGCAAATCAGCTGATTTCGAAGTCGAGAGTTCTAAGGTTCAAATTCTAGTAAAGGTAGTTATTTTTACACGAATTTTAATACTAGATTGTGGATACAGGTGTTCTTTGGTGGTTGGGTTTTAATTAACCACACTTTTCAGGAATGGTCGACCTAAGATTGTACAAGACTACACTTCATTCACATTTATACACATCATCCTCTGAAGTAATAACTTACGGTAGTTCCGGAGGCTAAATAGATAAAGAGAGAAGAGTTAAGAAAGAAGTTAGCCAAAAGTATGGAATATTTTTTGTTGTATGAAAGTGAGCTGTAGATGATGTCGAACAGAGAGAAAATGGATTGAGGCTTTTGAGATGTGAATATAGCGAAAGATGGAGACAATTGAAAAAATAAAATAAATTGATTAATAATTAAGGAATGAGGACGTAATGAACAGGATAAAAGAAGAAAGAACACTTATGTGAGGAAAAAAAGAAAAGAAAACGGGTTAGAACATATGGTTTGAAGAAAGTAAATCTTGACGACTACACTGGAAGGGTTTGTAGAAGTAGAAAGAACGCGAGGAAAAAGAAAGATAAAATTAATAGATGAGGTGAATATTGGTAAACACAAGGGGATGAAAGAGAGGCCTTGGAAAGGAAAAGATAGACAAAAGTAGAGTAAGGGACTGCCGTCAAGGATTACACCACATTATGATGAGAACAAGATTCATATATTCTAATGTGACTGTAACTGAACATAACCTTGTTATTGCTTATACAATAAATGTATCAATAAATAAAAAATACGAAATTAGTAGTAATTTATAATTATTATTATTGGGTGCCATACTTTAGGAATAAATCTCAGTTGTTTAGGAAATTACGGCGATGTCCTTTCATTTCCTTCTTCTTTACCGATTACAGTTATTATATTTTGAAAAATTTGTAACATGTATAAGAATCCTTGAAATAAGTTTTCGATAGATCAGCAATTATTCCTGTTTTTTTTCCATAAAAGAAACAAATTTTGATTATATTGAAAAAGGTTTACCAAAGAATTATGAATAACAAATTTGCTATTTAATCAAGATTTCCTGTTTCAATTTTTCATCTCAATTAAAATACTGACTTTTTAAAATTTTCTAATTTTATATATTTAAAAAAAAGAAAAAACATTTTTATTTTAAAAGAATAATTTTCATTTTAGTTGGCAGAAAAATATTAATAAATTGAAATTATATTATTATCTTATTACTTTTTTGTAATAAAGTTTATATAAAAACGAATTATTTTTTTAATTAGATGATCTTACTATTAGGATTTTCACCTTTTTCCCTGAAGATTATTTGTTCAAATCCCAGTCAAGCAAAATAGTCATATTCTACAAAAAAATTTTCATGCAATACTACCATCTACAAGCTTCATACCATAATAATAATAATAAAATATAAATACATATATATATATATATATATATATAGATATATTAACCATAAATTCTTTGAGATCCGATATACGAGTATAATTCATTATTTTAGATATTTTATATAAATAATCTACTTATAAGTTATAAATTAAATTAATTTTATAAGTTGAGAATTAATAAAAGACTTTGAAACTTATAATGATTGAATTTAATGATAGGAAAAGTTTTCTGATATTAGAGGCAATGCTCATTGCTACTCCAATATTCCCTTTCAATTGTTACTTTGCTACTGCAGTCTCAGCTGCTTCATATAAGTTACACATTACGAAGTTCAAATGAAATTGTAAATTAGAAGGCTTTACAAGAAACCGATAATATAAATCTAGCAGAAACGGAATAAGTATTTTAGAATTTTTTCACTTCTCAAGAAAAAATTAGAAAAAAACACGTAATAATTATACTAATATTTATTATAATATTATTATGAATAATAATTGAACAATTCAGAAATTAATATCGAGAACAATTAAGGGAGAAGACGAGATGAAACTTCGAATAGCACAAATTGAAATGCAAACTTTGATTGTAACCAAGCAGATGTAATTAAAGATTCCAAATTCGAGCTGGTAATTATATATGAGACGGGGCGAAGGTAGGTTGTCGCGAGGGAATGCTAATGGTGCCTCCACCTGGTGCCAGCAGCACGTGGGACGTAGCCCCGCGCTCCGCGCTTCTCTCATAACTACGTGCCTCTTTCATTTTCCTCTTATTAAAACGTTTTAATAAAGCATCGACAAGCATATCTGACTTTTATTTCAGAATTCGTAAAACATAAGCTTAAGCTTTTGGTCATCTGGATAATTTTCAGAATTTTAATGATGTCTTTTCTCAGAACTTTCTATAGTAAGCCTTGAATTACAAACAATTACGAAGCAGTTTCCATAACTGTAAAAATAAAATATTCTGTCACACAAGCAGAAGCATTTTTATGTATTATAACAAAAGTTCTTCGATTAAAAAGACCTCACAATTTACATAAATGCTAATATTTAACTTTAACAAATGTTATTTTCATAGAATTTAATTATACATTATTATTATTATTGCGCCCACTGAGGATCACATTAATCAATCCATTATTTCAAAATCCTTGAAGAACGAGTTTAAGTTTGAGCAATCGTCCTTCTTCTTTTGCTCCCAATATTTTTTTATAGTTTTTCATCTTTTGTGACTTGGTTGCCCTTATTTCTTCTACGTAATTATGTTGTACAGTTTTGATTTTGGGGTTAGTCTGATGGATTTTTCTTTTAGGATTCTCCTGTCTTCTCTTCCTGGAATCATTTTTTCCGTCATCTTAAATTCTTCTAGATCTTATTCGATCTCCTTACACCAATTGTAATTGTTCTTTCCTTTGTAATTCTTGATTTTCTTGAAGATTTTTTTCATCAGTCTGGTCTGTGGAATTCGTAATATGTGTCTACAATACGCTAGTCTTGGTTTTCTCATGATATCAATGTTTGATTCTGATACTGTATAGGGAGTCTTTTTGGGAATTATCTACCATTTTCCTTGAACTTAGGGGTTATTGTTTAGAATGGTTCTGAGGACTCTTCTATCAGCTATCTGGAGTTTGTCAGTTATGTATTTAGAGTTTACATTGAAAAGGGTTTTACACTCGTATGCGGTTTCAAGTTTTAAAATTGTATTACAACCTCGGAGATTAATGTATATTTATATCGATTTTTTTTTGTATGTGGACTTTGTTAAACCTTGGTCATTCTAAGTTTAATTCTTCTATTCTCAACTGTTGTTTTTTTCTGTAAGATGCTAAGCGATTATTTCGCCAAGGTATTTAAATTTGTCGACTATTTTTAATTTCTTGTTATTATTTCGTTGGAGAACTAGAAATTTTGTTTAAAAAATGGCCATATGTTCTGTTTTCCCAAATAAAATCGGTAATGACCCAGACTTCGCTGCTATATTTCTCAGTTCTTCGTTCATTTATTTGAGCTTCTAGGTTATTCGCAAGTAGAAAAAGATCATCAGCGAATGCAAGGCAATTAAGATTGATGTTAGTACCAATTTTAGTACATGACATGCACTTTTTAGTCCATTCTCTCATGACCTTCTCCAGGGAACAATTAAACAGTAAAGGGGAGAATCTATCCCCTTTCTTGATTTTTTTCTGAATGTTTGGAAAAATTACCTTTAACTTTAACTTTGGAAATTGTATTTTTAAGGGTTGTTCCAGTTAGATTTATTAACTTTTGGTGGGTAGATCAAATTGTTTAATGATTTTTAGAAGAAATTCTCGATGGATGCTGTCGTTCGTCTTTTTGAAGTCTACAAAGCTGATGACCAGTACTTTTCCTCTTATTCTATAATATTTCATTACTCATTCAAACTGATGATTTATCTAGACTATAATTAAAACATACAAACAACAACTCCCAAAAGTTCTAGTAATTTTTTAAGTTTTAATTTTTTCATTTTATATAATTTTGAAGTGAAAATGTTTTTTTGCGCGCTGTACCTGACACTTTTCTGATAGATTTTGCATGGGGAAAAAATAGCTGACTCGTAATCAAAAATCGTTACACAAGACTCTAAGTATATAAATAAATAGGAGAGGATAATTTTGTTCTATCATTTTGAAAAATTTGAATAAATTTTTTTTATAAATAATTATTGTTAAAGTTATATTATTTCATATCTATGCAATTAAATAATTACGTATTTATTGCTTCCTTTAAATTTAATTTATATAAAATTAAAAAATACATTTACACGATTGTGTATCTGCATGTAGTTGATTAGTCTAATAGTTTAAAAATTTACGATAGATAACATTAGCTTCATCACCGATTACTTTCTTAGGCTATAACTTTTAATCGTTAGATTGCAGTAGTAATAAGCATTTTTAATAATTGATGTAGAGATAGAAGCTGAATCAGAATCTAAATACAGGAATTTTTCATTTTAAATAGTAACTGAATTAAATTAAAAGAAATAACTATTAGTATTTTCAGTTTAAAAATATAGTCGTAGTTCATAAAGTGGTGTGTTTAATAATAATATATAATTATTTCATAATATCGTATAATAATGTATATTTTTTTCTTATCTAATTGTGGCAGTGCTGGAGTATAACAATCGTATTTTAATTGCTGCACAAAATAAAATCGTTTCAATAGCTAAAGATGGCTGTCAAAACGCTGAACAACAAAATTTTGTTAGACAAAAGTTACATAAAATGACTACTATCGATACTGGAAGATTATCATATGAAATAATCTTTGTTATTGATAAATACTATACATTAACTACAAATGTAGATGTTTCAGATGGCTTGGTTAATGGAACGGTTGGTAAATTATGTCAAGTCGATAGAAATGAGGATGGTAATATTACAATAATTTGGACGCTATTTCCAAAAAAAAAAACTCAAAAATAAATGGAAAAGATGTATGAAAAATCATAACATAAATAAAAATGCGGTACCAATATTTACAATAAAATCTACAATACCACTCAATAACAATAAAACAATAAATGCGATTACAATACACAAATCACAGGGTGACACTTTCGTTGAAATTGTTTATGAATATGACAAAAGCCATTATTTAGAATTAGCATAAAAATGGGCTTTGTCAAGAGTTACTTCTATAGAAGGATTGTATATTGTAGCAAAAGATAACAACCCAATATTTATCACGGAAGAAGAAATTCAATATCAGTAAAATCATTACAAGAGGAATTCCAAAGACTTGCATTGAATCCACTAATAACAATCAGTAAAACATTGAGTGATTTCATTACACAAAGAA
Source organism: Zanna intricata (assembly GCA_010016005.3). NCBI lineage: Eukaryota > Metazoa > Arthropoda > Insecta > Hemiptera > Fulgoridae > Zanna > Zanna intricata. Next base: position 14,006 of record JAAAKQ030514707.1, read on the forward strand.
GAGGTTATCTATATTTTCAGTTAACTGTCAAAGTTTACGAGCACACGCACAAGATCTTATCACTCTATTATAAAAAAATCAAATGTACTAATAATATCGGAAACTCATATGAACGATGAACAACCTATAGATATTCCTAATAATCGATTGTATTGTTACTTTCAAAAGACCACAGGTTTCAGCTGCCGGAGTGCCATTTATTTCAACGCACAAGACACTATATTATATGGAAATTCATGTAAGACACATCAAATTTTGATTTCAATGTATCTGAAATTGGAGAAATACGCATAACTCATTGTAAAGATTTAAATGGACAAAAGAATTTTGATGATAGCCGTTTATATTTCACTAAGAAATACTGTTCAAGAAATTATAAAACTTTTACGTACAAGTTTGTTAATATACACAGAAGAAGGATCAAAATTACTATATGATAATTTTCATGAAATACCTATTATTTTGAGCGGAAACTTTGTTGAAGAATCGTCACAGCCACACATAGACTTAATAAAAAAAAAAGTTAATGTTAACAAAGTATCATGATAAACATATAAGTGCAACACGATATGGAACAACAGTAGATGCAGTATTTACAAGATAATTGGATAGATTTCATTCAAAAGTATTTATTTCATATTTATCATAAACTAATTGTTTCATTTTTAGAAGAATCTGATAATATAAATAATACAAATCATTTAATATATTACAGAAATTTAAGAAGACAATAATAATAATACAAATAATATAATCATTACAGAAATAGAATAATAATTCATATAGAATAAAATAATTCATTATTAAAATGTAAATGTTTTCTAACATTTAATTAATAAAGAAAACCAATTTAATTGTTATCAAATTATTTAATTAACCATTACACTATATTATAAATAGATTTCTTAAGTAGTCTATTAAGTCCTTTTAAATGAATAATCATATACCAGAATCAGCAATAGAATTATGTATTAAGGATTAATTATATTCAATTATTAAGGATAGAATCAAATATAATTATTAACCAATGATCGTTACTCATTGTTTTAAGTTTTCACTTCTGTTGGTCAGTATCGCGACTGGTTACTTTTATTTTCATTTTTTTTTAATTTAAATATGATTTATTAATAAATATTATCCTCTGGTTGTAAAAAAAAAAATTACGATAAGTAATAATTCAATAATAACAATAAAAATTAGAAAAATGTCAGAAATTATTAATGAAATATATTTTATGAACTTTTCATTTAAAAAAAAAAATGTGTATATGTAATGTAAGAGCCGAACAAGGAAGTCATATGTTGTTCACATGAGATTTTTTGTTTTTTTTTTATTTATTTTTTTTTAAACATAAATATAATCGTAGATGTATGGTATGTTATGAATTTTAAAATTCAGCTGAGAAAAAAAATTAAAAATAAGAAACATAGGTTGATGAAGACAGAAATCAGAGTCTATCTAAATGCTAGTATTAAAAACGATAGAAAAACATACTAGGAATTCAAAGGGAAGCAGTACTCTTTGTATATCTTAAAAGGGAAAAACTAGCTGGTTTGAATATTGAACAGACGTGGGTGGATAAGTGGTTAATAAAAAATTATTTGTACCGATTGAAAAAAATAGAGAAGGAGAAGGATGGATGACCTTAAAGAAAGTCTAATATATAAATAAAGGAATAAAAAATCGAAAAAAGAGAGGAATAGTAAAAATAAAAATGCATGTAAACCTTATGTAAATTAGAATGAAATTAATAAAAAATAAAGGTAACCAGCATAAAATAACAGAAGCTATTGAGTGGAAAATAGAGGTAGGAATATATAACAATTAAACAAACCATGAGACATATTAAAAAAAAATTAGTAAATAAAAATCGTAATAAAAGTTTAAATCAATTAAATGACACTAATTAGACGCAAGGAAAAATGTATTAAAATCAAAGAAAACGCATTAAATATGAACAGGTTTCAATAAAGAAAGAACTTCGCTTACATCGACATCTACTGAGTTATCTAAAAACTGTTTTTCCGAAGAAAAATCAGAAAAGCTAGAAAAACATTTATCTTTCTTCACTACGTTTAAATTAGCAGCGATTTGTAATGATATTATTGATAACGATCTAAAGAGAATAATCCAATTGAATGTATTAGGAAAGAGTAGGAGAAAAATTTTACAATATATATATTTTTTTTTAGTCATTAATAGGTCAAACTGTAAAATTACGTAAATAATAGTTTACAAATCTTTTAACTTATATTTTTTAGATTTTTAGATAGTAGTCGTCTACCACAATAGTTTACGCTCTAATAAACCGAATTTATATAGAGAAAAAAATCCACGCCAAAAATAAAACCATTATCTTTAGATAATAGTTAATACGACTTAATCTTCTAACAAAAAAAAATATAAAACGAAAATGGGAATGGCCACGAAAAAGGTTAAAGATATACCAATCTTAATTATTATGTATGACTGCTAGTGATTTATGCTGAAAAACACTTTATTTATGCTAAAAAACATTACAATATAATGTAATTACTTTCAATAGACCATTAAAGAAGATTAAGGTTATTTATGTCCCGTTGTACTGTTTTTTTTTTAAAACTATTTAAAAAAAAAAATGATTAAAAGTTGGAGATTTAAAAACATTTATAAACATTACGCTGATACTACTAGAGAGGAAAATAACACAAAGGAATTGTCAATAGAGGTATATTTAGTATGAATTCTTTATCGTGATTATATGTATAAGTTGGAGCACTTCTGTCATCCCTCTTAGAAGATGAAATGGGCAATATGGTAGAGGTGGTCTACTGATTTACTGGTAATTTTATCAAAGCCAAGAAGAACTCTTTAGTTCTTTTTTATTGCAGCTTTATTGTAGTAGGCATATCTTTACATCACTACTACAATAAAACTCCTTCGGATGCACAAACTCGTATCGTATATCTTGATCATTTTTATAAAAGAGTCCCATAATAACATTCTGAGCGCCTGTGTAGCCGATGATGAGTTTACTGACAAAATATTTTCAAATCAACGACTGAGTTTTCATAGAATAATAACTATAAATGACTTATTCATAGATTTCCATGTAGAATGATTTGTTTTTAGAGCCAACCTGATCACAAAATCAAACGCTCAAGATTATGTACTTTGAAAATCACCTGTTTCCAGCTTTTGAGTAATAAGATTGGCTGAAAAACACTGAATATCATAACGATAAAGAAACAGATTTTCAAAATGAATAGCTGTTCAAAATCTGTTTACCATAATTTCTAGGAAATTACAAACCTTCAAGTTAGAAAAGGCTATATTTTCTTGGTTCTGTAAAAAGCTTTAATTCTGTATTAGAGCAATTGTTTTTTTGTGAGCTCTAGTTTAAGAAAAAATTATGAAATATTTTGCAAAGATTTAAAGAATTAATCTTCTCTAAACATTGTTTTATTAACATATTAATAAAATATCAACAAAATTATTATAAATTTAAAAAAAATGTTAAGATCTATTTTCCAGCTTTTAAATAAGATTATAATATCAAAATTAATTCGAAAAAATATATTCATTACAATTTAATTTAACACTTTTTAAATATATCTAAAATACACGTAAAAACGTATGTATAAAATTCCAATCAGTCAACTTATTGAAATTTATTAACACAATAAAACAAAAAATGATTTATATTTATTTTTTTATAGAATTGGTTTATGTAATGAATTTATAGAAAGAAAAGTAAAGCTAATAAAATATTTAGTTACAACAAAGTTCTATCGGTTTTTATGAGTAACATTTATTTTAATTTCAAACAAAATATATTTCTTCTAAAAAAATATAATATTGTTTAATTTTGTGTGTGTGAGAGTGAGAGAGTAAAAGTAGTAAAATAATTATGAATTCAAATAAAACCAAAACACTCAGCAATTAAGCAGATACAAGATCTAAGTTGTGGTAAGGATGGAAAGCTTAACTAAGCCGTCATGGTGCTGATGGAGGGATAAATACTTAATGCTTCCGTTAAGTGCCGTTGCAGATCCTTTTGATTACCAGACATTGTTTTCCCCCGAGACAAACTGTAACAATGAGGACCGGAGACATCGCTATTAATGTATTAAACCGAGATTTCTTTCAGCAGTTTTAATATTATTCGGATGTAATGAAGTGTTAAGATTAGAATGATTAATCAGTTCCCAATTAATGGATTTAGTTATTAGAAATAATTCATCGTTCATTAATTTAAGGTATTTTTCATTAAAAAATTTAAAATCATCATTATATATTCAATATATACTGAATATTTATTAAAAAAATTTATAATACAACTAAATATTCCAAGAATCAAGAATGTTCAAAAAAGTGCATCAAAAGTTAAATAAAAGTTAAAATTTAGAAAAGTAAACATTGAAGCTTTGAAATAGTGGGTTAATAAAACTATAGAATTTTTCTGAATGCATTGCTTTAATGGATAATATTTTATTTTATATATCTTGATCAGGAACACACTTCTATGATAAGTTAAGATAAGATTTTAATTCTAACATTGTAAATAGAATATTCTGTTATTTACCTTTAATAAAGTTAATTTACCTATTAAAGGACATATAATGACAAAAAAATTAAGTTGTTAGTTGGGAGAATATTAATAAATAAATAGCCTAAACCCTCTTTTACTAAACTTAAAAAATTAGAAAAAAAAAGAAAATTAGAAGTAGGTAAAAATGTTTTTGACTTAGTAAATACTGGAAAAGACTTCAAGAACATAATGTAAGCGTTAGAAGTACTTACTGCAATTTAGATAATTATTTTATGGAACAAAATATATCTAATGAAAATAAAGGTATTTATTTCATCATAATGTTAGTTTTGTTTTTTTTTTTTTTCAATCATAAATATGGTTGTAAAATTTCTTTTGTGTTTTAAGCAGTCAGATTGTGTGCAATGATCAAGAAAATAATATATCTTGTTAATGTGCATATAATCCCGAGTTAGTGATAACCCGGACAAAGCAGGTTGCGCAAAGATGTTAAGTGCGTATCGTCGTTGTAAATATCGAGAAATGTCGTCTATATTGATTGTCATTGTTTATATCGATCGTTATCTATGTCATTATATATCGATCCTCAGACAGTTATTATGTTATTTAATGATAGTATTACAAAATTATTATGATGATAATTACATGTAAAACAATTCGGGCACAAATAATAGATTGTGAAATTTTCAGCGAATTCGGTTAAATAGTTTTTGAGTTATTAGGGCCAACACAAAAGAAAGATTGTAGTTTTTGGAAGTTCGGATTGTTTAATGGAACGTTTAAATAATTTTTTTTTTTTTTTTTTTACTTCCGGAACCACAGTTAAGTATATCTTCAGAGGATGAGATGAATGAATTGTAGCGTGTGTGAAAAATGTCATGCC
>JAAAKQ030514729.1:0-19418 GCA_010016005.3 Zanna intricata
TCATCTCATCCCTCTGAAGATATACTTAATTGTGGTTCCGGAGGTTAAACAATAAAAAAAAAAAAAAAAAAAAAAAATAAAGGTCGACTATTCCTGAGAAATTGAAACTCAACCACCAAAGAGCACCAGTATCCACGATCCACGATCTAGTATTCAAATCCATATAAAAATAACTATCTTTACTAGGACTTGAACCTTCCAATTTTCGACTTCAAAATCAGCTGATTTGCGATGTCGCATTAACCACTAAACCAGCCTGGTGGGCTCATTGAACAGGACTGAACAGATGTAAAACTAAATCATATACTGGTTAAGCTAATGCTCTTATAATCCAATTTAATTGATCCTTAATATTAGAAATATAAAAAATATATACCAGAATATTAATATATAGAAATTATTTTTTAAAATTAAAAATTACAGTTATTAAACATACAGTTACACAAATTTCAGCTGCGTTATAATTACTGTTTATTAAATGACTAACATTACTAACCTCTATGTGCATCTTTGTTTTTCATTCAGAAGTTTTAGAGTTCAATTCCTTGTCAGGTTAGGCATTTTTCATACATCACTAATAAAATGATGCATACATTCATAAAATGAATGTATTGGATGTTATTTTGAGAATAAATAACTGGATAGATCAGATGATCTCAAACTTGATTTCTGGAAAAAATGTGGCATTTTTTCGCTTATCGTTTCATCAACATCAATTAAAATACATGTTCAAGATTATAAACATATATTTATGTCATAATATATATACTGTATTAAATAATAATCTAATCTTCTTAAATAGGTACCATGGAGTCTGCAGCACTGCCTCTGTTATCTACCTGACAGCTATTACCTTCCTCCCTGACTGTCTCTGTTAGCTTTTGAGACAGCTACTTCCTCCTTTGATGATTTAACAGCTTGACTGTGGGACGGGACTATTCATGAGGGTTTGTCTGACAAAAAACTTTAATGATCAATTTCTCTCTGAATAAAGCTAGGAACTATTATTAAAGAAAATCAGTTTATAGGTTTATATATTAAATCTATTTTTCACAACTATTTTCTCCAGTACCTCTTAAATAACTTTTCAACAGTGAAAGATAAAAAAAAATACAATTTAGCAAATGCTTCTACCTCAAAATTATCTAGTTTTTGATATGAGACTACGACTTTGTATGATGTGCTATAGACCAGTTTTGTAATTAACTATGAAAAAATTAAATGGCTGCCATTTTGGTTAAGATTGTAGTCTCAATTTTTTTTTAAGTCAAATCTTTTGCTTTTCAACACCTTTTAAAATGATGTCATAAGCATACATTTAAATTTGTTAAGTAATCGATTCCATGGGAGCAACCTGGGTCTTGGGGTGAGGTGATCCTATTCCAAAAAATAGATTTTCTGAGGAATGAGCAGTGGCTAAAGAAAACTGCTAAGTATAAGAGTAATTTGCTAAATTTAATTGTTAAATGGTTATTTAATAAATAATTCAATTTAATAGATTAAATTAACTAAATTTAACAGTTATTTATGGGTTCCCTTACTTTGTAAACACTATATATAAATATAATTGGAACAATGACTTCTGTTCATTAATTTTATGTACATACAACATTAATTATCAACTGTTTTTTTTTTTTATTATGAAATTAACTATAAAAAATTATGTACTTATTTAAAAAAAGGTGCTAACTCCTTTCTTAATACATATTAGATGCTCAGGGAGATTTAATAAGTAGCTTTTTTAAAAATAAGAATAAACCTCAATATAATCATTTTTTTAAACTGAAAATATTTGTTTATTTTAAGTCACAAACACAAAATAACATACATTACTAGGAATCCATTAATGGCACACTATCAAAATCTTTTAAAATTAAATATACAGTTTTTTTAAGATGAAATCAGTAACACCAATTACTGAAGACAATCATAAAGATGACTGAAAAAAATTTAAGTTAGTTTTTAAAACCAAATAATATCGATGTCTATAAAACATAATACAAATAGGAATAAATATTTTTAATCGAATGTATATTACATGATTAGTTTTTGAATATCAATTCTGAAATGACCTTAATAATTTTTAAAAAGACTATCTGTTGACAAAAATGAGTTCAAAAAATAAAAATATAGTGTTAAATGTTTAAAGATGTATAGGTGTTCAATTGATATATCAATTTTGAAAGAGTAAGCAAATTCAAAAATCTCTTGGCAGAAATGATAACTAATTCTTGAATTATAATGAATAACTAACACAATGCAATATATAGATACAATACATGATACTGTTTTCAGTGAAAACTAAGACTTCTTTCTTTTTCTGTTTAGCCTCCAAAACCATCGCAAGGTATTATTTCAGAGGATGAATGACGATGATGTGTATGAATCTAAATGAAGTGTAGTTTTGTACAGTTTCAGACTGACCATTCCTGAGAAATGTGGTTAATGAGTTCTATGAGTAGTAGAGCTTTTACAATAATTTATTGATTATCCAATTTTGAAAATTTTCTTTGCACAATGTAAATTGAAAAACATTTGTGTATATTATGAGAATTATTGTCGATGATTACAAAGCAGTTAAATATATACAAACAAGTATATTTAAACTAACTGTCTCATAGCTGAATTAGTCATCCCTAAAACTTATGGAAAGCCCCATCCATTCTGCTTGAACAAATTGAGTCATTCTTCACAAAGTTCCACTGAGCATTAAGAAATTTGACTAGTATATTCCATAGGCATGCATGCTAGACTGATTTGCAATTCAAATCCTGGTGAGTGAATGGGGCTTAATTTTGTTCTATGACTTATAGTGAAATGTAGCACCTTCAATACTGCGATACTTACATTATGTTTGATATTATCAAACATGGGCAAAAGTTACTGCACTATGGTAAGTTGATGGTTCAATTAGGATTTAATGAGTGATAGGTGATTTAGTAACCCCCACAGGAAAAGTATTAATTGTTGTTACCAATGTTAAAATATCATGGAGCTTGCGAGTTGACATGAAGTGATCTTAGTTGATGGTTCTTCAAATGAAACTGTGAAATGTTTAACAGCTACGTGTTATACGAAACACCACTAACTTAAATGAATACTTTTTTAAAATGCTATTTTCTTTATTATTAAACAGACATTTGTTTAAACAAATTTTTAAGCTCTTGCTGTATTATTTCTCTTTCTATAATTAACACTCAGAATGGAATAGTATCATCAGGAAAATGTTCAATATGTTTTTTTTTAAATATTAGAAGATAAAATTTAAATGAGAAGGAGAGAATATAATCACACAATCTCTTTTAGTCTATGTATGATTAAATGACTGAGACACCATGACTGCTCCCTCTCTCTTTGTGCAAATACATTCACATTCTGATAAGCAGCACAATAACATTCTTACAGTCTTAAACTAACAATATTTTATTCCGTAACTGATTTCAAATTCATTCACAAGATCAAATTTGTTTCCGATTAATGAACAGGTTTTCTGCAGTTAGGACATTTCTTCATTATTTCTCAATAATCATTTTAAATCTACTTTTATCTACAAAAAAACTTTCTACAAATTAGTTATATTTTATTTACAAAATTCTCAAGTAATTTTTCAAAATTACTACCAGTATTCTCATTCAATGACTTTGTGTTATGAATTTTATTATTGTAAAAATTCTCATTTAAATTCCAATCACTGACATTGACCTTAGATTGTAAAATCTGATAATCTGTTTTAATTAAAATGGAAATATTTGCAAACATTTTAATATAAATATTTTATGCTGAATTGAAAAAAATTACACACAGTAATGAAAAAAAAAAAAAATGTCAATAAAAAATAATAAGATATTTAAAAATGTTAACATTAGAAAATCCTACACATTTAAATGTTGAACTTTTATAAGTTTCATTTAAAACACAAGAAAAAAGCAACAATAAAAAATCATAATATGATTACTAAATATAAATGTAATTAGGTGCTAATCATCTGTATTTTTTTTTTTAACCTCCAGAACCATTGTTAAAGTATATCTTCAGAGGATCAGATGAATGAATTGTAGCATATGTGAAAAAAATGCCGTGCCTGACCAGGATTCAAACCTGGGACCTCCAGATGAAAGGCTAAGACGCTACCACTCGTACCATGGAGGCTGGGATCTGTATTTATTATGATGCACTAAGTATTCAGTTGGAAAGAACACAAATATTCTGAAAATATTTTCCAAAGTAACTTTTTTAATAAACATTATTTTAATGAAAAACATCAGACTGTATGAAATATTAGGTGAAAGAAATGATAAATGTTGGTCCTCAACAGAAAATGAATCTACAATCTCATATTAACAGTTTATGATTTAATACAGGAACTTATAATATTATAATTTTAAACTTATTTTATTATAATATTAACTTTGCAATGTAAAAATATTTCATATTTTAAAGTTTAAAAATATAATGTTCAAAAAATGGTTATGAATGTTCAAAAATCTGACACAAATTTTTAAAGTGAAGGTTTATAAACATTGAATTCCCACTTCATATGGTAAAAATTAAGCTGAGTTAGTTTTACATAACATAATATTTTGATAGTAACCACCTATTTTTTTTTGTATTAAAACTTGATTTTATAGTTTCATATCATTGCCAACAAATTAACTGGTGGGCTTGAAAAAACATGACTGTATTAACAAAAGTTTGGTCTTGGATGTGATAGATAAATTGCATAACTTTATTACCTGATGATTCCAAAACACATGGAATGTCTAAGGAAGTGAAACTGAAAGTGTAAAAAATGTTATTGGTCATAGCCATGTTTAATAAATCAGTTCCTTAAATTACAAAGACTACTGAATACTGAGCATACAACCACTGCAAGCTGTCAGTATTTATTAGTGGATAATATTCACACCAATCAGTACCATTAGTTTAACTAGTTGTTTTAAGTGCCACTAAGTGTAATTACTTTGCCGGCCTCCGTGGCGCAAGTGGTATGGCATGACATTTTTCACACACGTTACAATTCATTCATCTTATCCTCTGAAGATATACCTAACGGTGGTTCTGGGGTTAAAAAAAAAAAAAAAAAAGAAAAAAAAAGTGTAATTACTTTAGGTGATTTTACTCAAGTTACCACTGATCCTGAAAAAGGCATAAATGTTTTAAGAATAAAATGTAAAGAATAAATTAAGAATAAAATGATCCTGTGTCATCTTATTAAGGAAAGTAAGAAGTGAAGTAGATTACCATTGCCTTCTTGATTTGGATATACTACTGAGTTTCAGCATTTGAGACTGCTTATGTTGATATTCAGCCATACAAATGTTAATTCACCTTCTTCATTATAAGGACTGTATATAAAATTAATCAGCTTAGGTAATATAAAGAAACAAATTAATATACTTCTTTATGTTTTGAAATAGTAGACTATATACATATCCTCAATTCAATATAACACGTGATATAGTATGCTTTAATAAAATAATTCAAGAAATGCAAAACATTTATACCTTGTTATTGGCAATTAGATAAAAAATATTGAAAACAAAAGTTATAGCAACTTTTTTTTTTTTTAAACTAGTAAAAGATATTTTATCATTTAACAATTTTTCTTATTCTACACAGGATATATGTATAATTTTCACTCAATAAAGAAAACATTTTACAAAAAATAAAATTTAAAAGTTAACATCTTGAATAATTTATAAATAAAAGTAAAACTTTTCAGAACAGTCTTGAAAATCATCCAAAAAAGAAAGAAAAGAAATTCATTGTGAAAGAGAGTGATTTGAACTTTCAAATCTATTTAGGTTAAATAAATTTGAATTTTAATGTAGATAAAGCAAACATTTTACTCAGGATATACTGAATCAATCTGAGAAAGATTCATGAGAATCAGTTTAGTAATTTCAAAGACAACCACTAACACAAAAACCCATGTACTAAAATTGTGAAATTAATATTTTTCTGTTTATAAGATAGATTAGAATCAAGATTTTTAAAACATAATTATTTGTCTTATTCTCGCCTCATATGGAATAAATCAACTATTAACAGCAATATTAAAAATAATGTTATTTTAAAGTACCATAAATTCTATGTTTGAAAATTTATAAAACCTAAATCTATGCTATTGAAAATACATGTCTGTTTTTGTGAATGTAAATTAAACATTTTTTACTTATAAAATTTTAATTTTGTTTAAATTTACATAATCTTTTTAACTACTTTATGATCACAATGTACTCATACCTAGAATGATAATACAAGTGGTGTCCAAGTTTAGAGAAGAAAGTATTGTAAACTTAAAACTTCTCCAAATCGAATTTGTAAAACTTTAAAAACTTTTCTTTTTTTAAGAAAAATTAAAACATCAAAACATCTAAAAGGAGGTAAGAAGTACTTAGGAGATAGAACAAAATAGAAAAAGTAGTATTTATAGAATGAAATAGTTTCAGCAAAGCATAAATAACTGATAAGATAAATTACCATGGGATAGATTTTACTAAAAGACAACTATAATGAGTTTTTCTTGTGTTCTTCATGTACTTTTAGCGACTATGACATTCACAGGCAGCGGCAAACTCAACTGTTAAATTTGAACAGTGTAGATTCACAGTCTTTTACTTCATGTTGAAACTTGGATGAGATTTATGTGATTAAAAGAGATAAAAAGGTAACACATTTCTATCAACTTCTGTCTCAGTATGGAATTTCCATCATCAAGCACTCTTGAAGAAAATATAAAATTATAAAATCTGGTTAGATGACTACTCATATACTTAGAATATAAATTATATTCTAAAACAGTGGTTGAATTACAAAAATCTTTCATCATTAATGCCTTTGTTTTGTTTGTCATTATGTTTTATTTCAAAATGATCTTCAGCCTATACATTTGTAACTCATATCTTTAATGCAGACCAATTTCCTGATGAAGACTCACCATTTTTTTTTTCTTTTTTTTAATTAAAGATTGTAAAAGAATTTTTGTAGTATAAGGCTTTTATAAAAATTATTGTAACTCCTGAAATATATATTGAAGTCCACAAAATAAATTTATAACTAATTAAAATGATACAACATTGTTAAATTGTTATGTTAATAATATTTAATAATGGTACCTTGTTAATAATATTTCATTTCTATATTTAATAATGATATTTTGTTAATAGTATTTAAATAATTCAGTATTTGTTATATGTAATCAGATTTCGAACTTTCTAGAAAGTACGAGAATTCTACTAAAAACAGTAAAGTTGTATTTTTGTTTGAATTATTATTTTTACTTAGGAATGAATTTTTGTTTGGCAATTGCCATTTATAAAATTTAGTTCTGAAATTGAAGTAATTATTTATATTGTTTAGAATTAATTGTATTTATAAATAATGAAGATATTTGTAATAGAAGCAAATAGAATCTTCTAGATGTTCCTAGTATTTCCTGAAAGGATAGCTACATTATATAAACGGGTTGAGGGACCTGTGGATTGGTTCATATGTGGTTCATTAGTGTGACGTAGTTGTTTGTGGTAACATTGCGAAAAGTACAAATTGTTTCAAATAGAGTTTGTTTTGTTGTGTTAAATAAATTATTGTGAGAAGGCTTGATATCGTGGTGGTTATTTATATGAATCATGTTCTCACTATAATTGGTGACTGTGATTGTATTGTTAAAATAATTGTGGGGAAGTCGATATCGCGCTAAATATGAATCATTCGCCCACGACAGAATAAAAGAAAACTATTCTTATCAACAAATACGTAAAAGATGTAAGAAATATCAAAAAGATAAAAATGATGTAGTTCTACATTCATTTTCGCCTATAAATGTTATAGACCTAAGATATCTTTATGTTCTGATAACCTTCCTTAGAGTATTTAGAACTGATCAACAGAAAATTGTTAAATAATTGGTTTTAAGAAATTATTTCTACAATACAAGCCAACAAATACTGCATAAAAACTGAGTATACTATTTTCATTTTTTTGTCAACTTTTTTTTTTTAAGTCAATTAATTATAATATCATCATACAATTAATAAAAATAAAATTTGTTTATTAACTTCTACACTATAAAGAATTTACATTGTTAGAATTACACATACTCCAATATATTCAAATATCATCTCGTATAACAGTTATAAACAATGTCTTTTGTTTAATAAAATAGACACAATAATATACAACAGTAATAATAATAGTTATAATAACATGCTTAACTTTAATATCTTTAACAAATATGATGATATATTTTAATATATTTACAATTAATTACATTTATAAATTATTCAAAAATACATTTAGGAACATATTATAAAAATACATACAAGTTGATATATAATGTACATAAAAGATAATATAATTTGAGTGTAACATTCATAGTATTTATTAATTTACAAATAAATGAAGAAGAATATACAATATAAAATGTATAATTCATACATGAGTATTATATAACATTATTATTACAACTGATGGAATTTTTCCAACTTTTCATTTGATATGTTGAATATACATTAATATTAAAATAAATCATCTAATTATATGTAATAAAAAAACGCTTAACTTTGTTATAATCAATACTTGCACTTTTTTATATTAATAATAATTATTAATAATCAGTTACAAATTAACAGTAAAGTGCATTTTGTTAAAAAATGAAGTGAAATGGATATTTTAAAATTATTTATAAGGAACAAAAATATTTCATAATATATATGACTTCAATGTTAATGACTAAAAATTCTTCATAAAACAATTTAAAAAAAAATTCAAGTCAATTTGAATAAAATATTTATATTTATTATTATGATGTTTCATCATTAACTTTTTTTAAATTACTATTCAATAAAAGAATGATTAAGCTATAATGAATACACATAATTCTAAAAATACAAGAAACATTTTAGCTCAGATGAAATTGTGTTTACACTAACTGTAGAAGTTGGGAGTAGTATTCAGTGCTTCAAGTTAATTTCAAAATATCTCTAACTTCTTATTATGAGTTATTAAATCTTATTATTATTTTATAATTAGATAATTACTTTTATTAAAGAATGAATTATTCAAAATAGTTTATAAAATATATCTGGAAAGAAAAATATTAAATAACTATTTAAAAAAAAAAAATTTTAATCTTAAACTATATTAAAAAATTAAAAACTCTGTTTATGAAAATCTCTGACTTTTCCTATTATAAGAACATTCAACAGGTGGCTATTATAAAACAAGACTGTGATTCTATCTTTTAGAGAAAAAAATGAAAGTCGATTGTGAGCTCTTTGGTAGAGACTTAGGAGATGTTTGAACCTACATGACAAGATCAATACTTTTATTTGTTCAGTACATTATGAGTCATTGTTAAGAAAAGTTTAATTTTTTGTGTCAAAAATGTTTAGTAAAATTTTACAAAATGCCACTGGATATTTTCAAATGCTTACTGAGGCTTAGAGGGAAGACTACAATATGCAGCTTCAAGCATGTGTATTTCAGATCAGATTTACTGAAGGACATTGAATACCTGTAAGACCTTATACTTTTTTCTTTTCATAGAGGAAGAGAATCTTACTATAGGCACCATATTTTTTTTTTTTTTTTTTTTTTTTTTTTTTTACCTCTGGAACCACCGTTAGGTTATATCTTCATAGGATTAGATGAACAAATTGTAGCGTGTGTGAAAAATGCCATGCCTGACCGGGGGATTCGAACCCAGGACCTCCGGATGAAAGGCCGAGTTGCTACCACTTGGCTACAGAGGCCGGCACCATAACAGTGTGGGACTCTCCCTTTTGGGCATATCTACTAAAAACTCTCCTCTCTACAACATTGGATGCTGAGCCCACCTTACGATATCACAACAAACCATTGTCTTGTCTTCACCCACACCTCTATTGCTTGCCCCATGCCTTGAAATAATTGCAATCCTGATTTTTTTTTTAACTTGACCTTAGGTCTGGAGACCAACCTAGAGGTAGGTCCCCAAAGGGAGACTCAGAGGTAGTTATTTATGCCTGGACATCTTCTACCAACTTTGTTTGGATGATCTTAACTAACATTGTGGTTACTGGGTTCCACAGTCATTTGTTGTAATATAGTCCCACTGATGTTCTCTGAACATTATTAAATTGACATCATCAATTAATTACGCCGAATTCTTTGCTGCATGTATCGCTATGTTATAGGAACTGATTGCACATGAACACTATACATTCTGCAGTGTCTTCCTTCTGAAAAAATTACATTCTGCAGAGGATTTAAGCGCTCACACGCAAAAGTATGCCTTAAAATACCCAGATTGCTGAGGAAAATAAATACTGGATCCACCTTATACTGCACTTCAAGAACAAAAGAAAATAAAAAAAAAAAAAATATAGACAGACTGTTTGAAAAGACCACCAACTTAGTGTAAATGTAATAGCTGAAGCCATGAAAATTGACAAAGATCAGTGTAAGGAACTCAACAAGTAAAATGTTTATGTCAGTACAGTCCCTAGGGTTTTACTAGCAAAACAAAAAGAGTTTTTGTACTTGTATTAGTTGTTTTCAACAAAATAATTGATGATGTAGTAAATACATCTTGTTTAATGCAGATTTCAGTAAAAAAAACAAATATTTGAATTCATTTAGTTTGCTTCCTTTCTAATAAACCATAGGTTCTGAAAAGAGTATTTCTGAACAAGTAGTTGACAATGGTATGATTTAACATTTTTAATAAATCTCTGTAATTTTTTAAAATGTGGCCTATATTTTTCTATTGTATAATAGATTTAATTTGTTAAATATTATCTGTTATTATTTATATTTTATTATTTACTTTATACACATTTAATATTATTTATTAACAGTAATTATTTATTGGATAGTTATTCTCTTTGAAGTAAGCAAATATTCTGAATATCTCAATTTTTAATATTTCACGTATTCAAAATTTAGTTTTTATAAGTAATATTTGCTTTCCTTAATACAAACAAATTATGAATGAAAATTATTTTTAAACTATTCTTAATTAATATTATTAAAGAAAATTTGTATTAAAATTAAACTGTTACTTACAGCACGAGTTAATAGACAAATGCTTTTTCCAAGAAAAATAGTAAAGATAAAATTATTATTTATAATAAAATGATGTGTACTGAATTTTTAATATGTAATACAATCTGATACAGGTAATATGAGTACCAATCGAATAGTAAAATGATATTACACAACTATGATTTGTAAAAGAACATTGGATGGAGTTTTAAAATACATAACATTAATATCACTTTTTTATATTAATATAAATGATATTTTTATATGCTGAATTACTTTGCTCAAGTACTAGCAAAATTATATTTATTTACCACATAACAAGTTAACATAATGCTTGAATGATTCTATGACAGACATTTTTTATAATCTTAATGATCTTGAGGCACTAAATCATATCCTTGTATTTTTAGTAAGTGTACATTTCATTTCAAGCTGGAATATATTTCTAATTAGAACAACAAGATATCAAAGAATTAGTACAAAAAAATATTTCTTCTTGTTTTGCAAACGACATCAATTGTTTTTGTAATAAATATTTTATGTATACTGTATAACTTTTTGTCAGTAAATTGATAAGCTTGAGTCTTATTTTTACATTTCACATAAAACTAACAAAAAAGATCATTATATAAATTTGTGCTCATTATAATAATTTGTCTCTATTTGTTTTAGGTTACATGAAACAACATATACAGAGCAATTTATAACAAAATTTACAAAATTAAATTATTTTAACTAATAATAATAAATTACACAACTGTTAATCATCTGATACATCTTTACTGGTGATTTTTCCCTTTCTCGATGAAAAATAAACTTTTGTATTTACTTAAGATATATACAAAAAAAAGGAAAACTGAATATAATTCCTTTTATCATTAAACAAAAAATAAAACTTACATATACAGGATCCATTCTATTAAAATCTTTCAACAGAAAAAAATAATATCTGAAACAATTGTTCTTGTACTTTTTTTCCAATTCAAAAGGAAAATTATGGTAAAAAGTTTCTTTTTATAACAAAACTGGTTTTTTCCTATCATTTACTAGTTTCAGATGAATTTTAACAAACATTTCAAGGAATGAAAATAAAACAAAAGAACTTTAAATGACGTTTTAAAAACTTTTTTTTGTTTTTAAATTAAAAATATGAACTTTTCCCCTATTTTGTGAAAAATTTTTTTTAATTACTCATAGGAATATAATTTTAATTAAACAAATTTAGGGTATAAGTATTAATGCAAATATAATTTAAAACATTTTTTTTTTTTTTTGAATTTGACTGAGGATTTTCTAATACATAATTATTAAGAACTGGTACGTGGAAGAATACCCTCAGCATACATACTAAGAAAAAAATTAAAGAATCAAGATAAAAATTTGTACACAGATAGTATAATTTTTGTATGTGAATATTATATTATAAAACATTTTTACCTTACACTTAATGTGTAAATAAAGAGGAAGATTAATTTGTACATAAATATACTTCAACGTGGTTGGACTGGCTTTAAGGTTCCTGATAAAGGAATACGGGAAACCCATATCTTTTGATTAGGTCCTTGGGTTCTAGTAAATATATCTGGCACGAGTGCTGTATTCATAACGTAATATGTCGTATCTTGTTGGTAACTTGATATGAGTAATGTTAACATTAATACAATACCACCGATACAGAATATTGTTATTCCTGCTAATCTGCACAGATGCAATCTTGAATTAAATGTCATAGCTGACCTGTAAAAAAATATGTATAAGATGGTATTAAATTTCTAGTATTTATATGTAAATATGAATAAAATGTAAGCTATCATTTTTATTGCCATTATTTTATGCTAAATACTACAGTAAAATAGTACAGATATTTTTTTTACTAACAGTAAGCCACGATTTCCACCAACTAAATACAAAATTCTATTCTGTGCATTCATATAAATTCAGTTTATGAATTCTTTTTTGCAATATTTTACTCTAATTTTTGAAAGCAGCTTGCATTTTGGAATAATTTGCTTCTAGTTTTTCATGAGGAACTAAAAACTTGATAAAATAAATACCCCTAAGAATGTAAGAAAACTGGGAGACAGACTATACTCTAATGGAGACTTTCAGTGATGAGCAGAGTTGATCGCTCTTACATCTATCAATGAGAACGGTGTAAGTATAACTGCAGTATGTTATAAAACTTTGAATACTAGTGAGTAATAATTTTTTGCTGGGATCTTCTTGAGAAGGATATTAGAAAAATTACCGAAGAGCTTCATCCCCCAAGGTGTTACAGAGATGAAGAGAATAATGAACCATCAGAATTAAATGGAAGAACCAACTCCCTCCTTATTTTAACCTTCAACCTTCCCATCCTAATGGAGAAAATTAAAGTAGGATACCTGTTGGTTAGAGTACTGCCTTTCACCCCTAACCTATGGCAATGTTTCCAGTATCAAAGATATGGTCATAGCACAACTTCTTGCCCTAACACCACAATATGCTAGACGTGCAAAAGAAGAACAGGGAAAGATACTCTCAGGAGGAAGAAAAATGTATTAACTACAAAGGATCATATTTTGCTCATTCGAGAGATTGCCAATTTTTAATGAAGATGAAGCAAATCTCAAAATTTATATAGAAACTATCATTTCCACCGATAAGAAAAGATTACAAAAACACTGAATTCCTGGAACTAGTTAAACCAGATATCTCTTTTGCTGCCACTACATCAAGCCAAGCCGCTGCAAATGCAGGTAATAAACAGTGTGAAACTTGCAGTGAATTAAAACGGCTAGTTTAGATTTTGTCTGAACAAAGTTTAAGTTGCCTTGTTCACAGCAACTACTTCAGAGCTAAGTATGAGTACAGACAAGAAAAAAGTTATTATTAATGGAAAGACCAACAGTGGTTTTCTGAAAACCACTTTTATCACTACAATGCCAAATAAAATCCTCGCTGCACCACCAAGATCCCACTTGCAGCTAACTACCAAGATCCCTTTAAAGAGCTCTATAAAAGAAATCAATGCCTGGTATGGTATCTCTGTCTTTCTAGGCTTCCAAATCCCTATCACCATCTGGAGGTCTCTTTGAGGATATAGTAGAAGATGAAGTGACTGAAAAAACAAAGCACTTCATAAAAGTTATAAACACAAGAAAGAAAAACTGAATAAGATTCTACAAAGAGTCCGCACACAGTGTTATTTATGACAGAAAATCAGAATCGCCTACAAATAATTTTTATATAGCTGTAATTCTATATCTATCGTTACTTCCATCTATAATCATTATCCAGGGAATGTGTAAGGTCTCAGTTCCTGGATTGAAGATGTTAAGGTATTAATACATTCACAAGAACCTTTAGTAATGCGCTTCCAGGAAACACATACTTCCACAACAAGATGCAGTAACTCTCAGAGGCTATTTTCACCTTTTCAGGATTAGCACCTTTTCATAGATTCGTCCAAGTTCAAAAGTGGTTCTACTACACAATGGTAACACATATCCTTTGATATCAATCGCTTATGGTATTAATTTGAAAGAGATATACGATGTGATGAAAGATGTTCTTGAAAATATAAATTATAAAAAACATAGCTGGAACATATGTGGTGATTTGAAAGTTATAGCTATTTTATTAGGCATGCAGTTAGGCTATACTAAGTACATGTGTTTTCTTTGGGAATGAAACAGCCAAGCTAGGGATAAACATTATGTTACTAAAGAGTGGAAGAAATGAGACAACTTAACTCCAAATGGGAAAAATATTATTCATGAGCCCTTAGTTAAACCCAAACAAATATTTTTATCCCCACTCCATATAAAGCTAGGACTAATGAAAAATTTGTTAAAAGTAATGAAGATGGATAATCCCGAATTTTTGTACATCAGGCAGAAATTTCTGAATGTAAGTGAAGGAAAAATTACAGAATGAATATTTGTTTGTTCTCAAATAAGAGAGTTGGTCAAAGATGATGTATTTAGTTTGGTGTTAAATAATGTAGAAAGTGCAGATAGCGCTTTATTTAAAGAAGTTTGCAAAAATTTTCTACGCAAACAAAAATCTGACAATTATCATGACATTGTCAACATGATATAATCAACTTCTTATTTCATACAGAGCTATATAGGATGTAACATGTCTGAAAATATTTTTCTTCTACTCATATCTGGAATTTTTCTCGGACAACCTCAGAGACATTAATGATGAACACTGTGAACATTTTCCATCAAGACATTTTGGTGATAAAGAACCACTATAAAGGGGAATGGAAACTAACATGGTAGCCGATTACAGTTGGACATTAATTTGGGATGTGCCTGAGGCTATTTATAAAAGAAAAGCATCAGTAAAATCATTCTAACCCAGGTATGGCTGTGCAAAATTATAAACTTTACAGATTTTAACTATATTTTCCCTTATTATTTTTTTTTTTTTTAGGTGTAATTTATTTAAAACTAAGGGCAATAGAAAGATTGTATTTACAGATAAGTAATGTATGAAAAAAAACAATTCAAGAAATAGAAATAGTATCACACTTAGAGAAGCATTAAATTTTTTTTGTCTATCAGTATTATTCCTCTATCAGACAAACTGACAAAAAGTTTTTAAATTTAACTTACTTAGTATGAAAAAATTTACCATAAATTTGAAAAAAATAGAACAGCCTATAACTAAAAGAAGATTAGGCTTCCGTAGACACTTAAAAAAAAGAATCTTTAATTAAAAGTTAATCTAGATTCTAGATTAAAAGTTAAAAATAAGTGGTTTCAAGAAATCAAAAAAAAAAATCTAAAGGAAATAGATATTAAAGAATAAATTTTGAATTGAACTAATTTCAGAAATAAAATTAAAAAAATTCAAGAATTTTCAGTAAATATTAAGAGGAATACGGAAAAAAAATGTTTAAAGAGGAAGAAAAAAAGTTAGTTTCAACAAATCATCCAAATGAAAAAAGAAAAAAAGTAATAGACTAAAAAAATCCTAATAGTAACAATTAATAAATAATTGAGAATTAATTTATACATAACTGAGAACTTCAACAGCAATAACAGACCAAATAATATAAAAAAGTAAAGAATTCTAAATTATTTTTATAAAATGTATAATACAGTTTTACTGTGGCTAAGTAGTGAATATTTTTACGTTTTGTAGAAGTGTATAGTTTTAACTGTAGTGTCGTGGGTAACAGTTACACATTAATTTACTTATGTGTGTAACAGCTGCAAGTGATAAACAGTACAGTTTGAGAATGGTAGCTTTGTTGATCAAACTTTATCTTTGTTTTAGTACATAACAGTAAGCAATGATTTTAATTTAAAAATGTAAACTTTAGGAGAGAATTTTATTTAATGTGTTATATAAAATTTATAATAAAAAGTCTTTAAAAATTTATTTTAAAACACTCCAAATTATAAGTGTGTCCATCATTAGTGACTGGTGTGGTTAAGTATCAAAGAATTTAAAAAACAATAACAAAATAAGTAATCAATAATATTAATAAGACATACGAACAAAGAGAAGCAATATAATGATGTTAAATGAGACTATTTTAATAAAAATTTGTTTTACATTAATTCAATGTATAGCGAGTGATAAACTTACCTATCAAGAATTTCAAGATTATCCACACGAGCAACTACTGTCTCTCGAGGCGGTGTTAAATGTCCCACTAGAAGAGCAATGATCCCTAAAAGAAGAAGATTAATGCCTCCCCACAGCCCGACTTTAAACCAACAATTCCGCCAGCGTCTTTTACCAGGTTCAACAACAAATTCAAAATCATCCTGTTGAATAAAAATATAATTTTTACATTAAATAAAGTCAATTAACAATAAGGTTGAATAAAAATTATTAAAACACACACACATACACAAATAAATTATTAAACTGTTCGATTCACATATTAATGAAAGTAAATCAATGAATAATGCAGCATACAAGTATTGATATAAGTGAAATTGGAACTATAAGAAATTGTTCAATACATATAATTTCTCTTGTTTAGTTTATATATTATTTATTTATTATTTTTTTATATGTGACTTCAGCTGGTGAAAGGAAGATCTTAAAAATTATTTTGATTTGGGAATTCATTCTTTAATGGTTGGGTTTAAATTAATAACACATCTCAGGAACGGTCGATCTGAGACCGTACAAGACTACACTTCACTTAGATTCATACATATCATCCTCATTCATCCTCTGAAGCAGTACATTATGATGGTTCCAGAGGCTAAACAAAAAGGGAGAGATATGGGAATTCAGATCATTGACAAAAAGCATCTCAATTTTTTTTTTTTTTAAATTTACTTTAAATAATAATATCAATATTACAAGAGCTGGAATTATTTTTTATGATCAAATCTATAAAATAATTTATTAATAACAACTTTTTATATGTTTCTTTTTCTTAAAATAAAATCTAAAATAAAATAAATTTTTATTTACACAGAATATAATTTGCATTAATAACATCACTTGCAGTCGTTTATTTTTTTAAATAAACAATTTTCTCTGTGAAGCAGTTAATAGCACAATATAACATATTTATAATTATGTCTGTTTAAATTCATATAGTTAAAGAAATTTTTGTTTTATTTATAAGAGAACTATGATAGTAACCAAAAAAAGGGAAATAATTCACACATTTTTTTAACTTTACTAAAATATTTTGAACAAACTGTGTAAGTGTCACCATGTGATTTGTCACTTGCTGCCTAATACCTCTCTCTCTCTCTTTCTTTCTGCCCAAATACCTTCTTCTTTTTTTTTTTTCTTTTTTTTAACCTCTGGGACCATCATTAAGAGGATGAGATGAATGATGAATTTGTATCGTATGTGAAAATGCCATGCCTGACCAGAATTCGAATCCAGGACCTCTGGATGAAAGGCTGAGATGCTACCACTCATGCCACAGAGGCCAGCCTGCCCAAATACCTGTAACATTGTATACCAATCATACTAAAGACATTTCACAAAATGTCCTCCTTTCCTTTTCACAAAATAGAATCCATTTCATTTTTAATTCCTTATAGAGATTGTTGCTACAAATATATATTATGTAATAATACTAATTACAATACTAAAAAATAGTATTATTACCTTAACGATTGTGTATTAAATTATTAAACTACCATTCAAGTTACTTACTTTGAAAGTAATGTATATCAGTAAAATTAAGAGGTGTTTTTAAGAAAATTTATTGCCCAGTTGTTAAAAATGACAAACACTTCAAATCTAAATTAAACCTACTTGGAAATAAATCAGCATACAAGTGATTTATTTCATTCATAAACTGTGAATGTTTTGTGTAACATGAAGTAGTTATAATAAACCAACCAAATCACCCTTTCTTTAAATATATGCATTCATTAGATAAATAACAATTATCTTAAATTAAACATAAGTTGATGCTAAAAAATAATGTAGTATCAGTTATTTGTGCACATTTTCCACTTAGATTTATGTACAGAGTTTCCACTGTGTTGCTTTCTAGATTTTGATAGTACATTTGTATGTAGAAAAAGTAAGAATTTATTTTTTTCTATTATCTTTATTTTAGTTTCATGTAAAATGAATGGACTTAAAATTCACAATGAACAAAAAATTAAATTGCCAAGCTCAAGAGGTAAACAATAATTTGTACAACTTCATGATAAAAGAAGTAAATAGATTTCGAAAATTGGGGGGGGGGGGAAATTGGCACAATATTTCAAGTCAAAAGAGTGAAGAAAGAAGAGCAGCTAAGTGTAACTACACTGACTGAAAGTTTACAGAATAAGGAAACATAAAAAAGATACAATACTAAATTTGCAGATATAAGTACTACAAAAAAATGGGGCAATCATATATTATGTTAAAAGAACACTATATCAGTTGGGCCCTAAGGTAGATAATCCCCACGTCCGGAACATTCCATCTACCAAACTGTGTAAGTGTCACCATGTGATTTGTCACTTGCTGCCCAATACCTCTCTCTCTCTCTCTTTCTTTCTGCCCAAATACCTTCTTTTTTTTTTTTTTTCCTTTTTTTTAACCTCTGGGACCATCATTAAGTATTGCTGTCCAGGGCGGAAACAGCTGTACTTGTGTACTTTTCTTTATGCTGGCTAACGGGGCTGCGAGTTTTACTTTTCTCGGAAATGGATCTGATGGGCCAAATTTCAACTATAGGCCGCATTTAAGGACTGGATTTCTTGGCCACCTGCAGGTACGAAATGTTTTACTGATCATGGATACGGATTACACCGCCTTTAGAGCTGACGATGCGGCGGTCAGGGTCGAAGTGATTGCAGGTGTAACGGATACCCTTCCGCTGTCCACATGCCCCGCGATGGCAAGCATGTAGTGAGGTGCCCATGTATATCGGTGCATGGGAGCCCTGAAAACCACGGTGTGTAAGG
>JAAAKQ030514751.1:0-19414 GCA_010016005.3 Zanna intricata
TTCATCCATGCCATTCAAAGTTTCTCCTAAATCTTTTTTACTCTCTGCTAGAATTACTATATCGTCAGCAAATCGTAACTCTTTATCTTTTCCCCTTGCACTGTTACTCCAGTTCTCAATTATTCTGTTATCTTTTCATTTATCTCTTTCCCGGTTAAATGTGTGTTAAGACATATCGTAACTTTTAACAAATAGAATTAATGTTAAAGTTCTACATATCCATTAAAAATGTGAGTACACTTTTTTAGTGCCATAAAACATTGAGGTTTATATCGATTAGGTGTTATTAATAGTTACAACCTCCAATCGATTTACGTCAGCTAGACAATTGCTTTTAATCAGAGATATTTATTTTACATAAATAAACTGAATTCGTAAAATTGAGTTCAGTAATTAATTTAATACCACGAAAATAACCTTTCAGTATCTAATCAAAACCTTTACACAATAAATTAATGAATAGTTGACAAGTAATCGGTGAATGCTTATAATCCGTATTAGAAATTACTACAGATTTGTCTTCTTCTTTTTCTTTAGTGCAACTCTCTACTCAGACATAAAAAGAAATAGCACTCTCCATGATAGTCTCTCCTGAACTCTTTCTTTTAAACTGTAGTATTCTTGTCTCCCTTTCAAATCATCAAATATTCCTATCCTCCTTCTTCTTCAATTATCACTTTTTCACTACAAATTAAACGTAGTAAAAAACGAGGTAAAACTGAACTGCAATAAACTGTAGAACAAAACCTCACTTTCTGAAAAGATTAAAACAATACCTGAACAGACATTTTTCTAATTGCATAACTTATTTTCCGTTATATTCCTCTTAATTTTACTAAACTGTAAAACTTTTCCTATTTTTCTACGCTTGATTATAATACATTAATTAGATAAATGAACTTTACTGCCTTTCCATACTGCGTTAGGACTTGGATTAAAAATCTAGGAAAATTGTAGTTGAATCGTTTTACATTGGAAGCCTAGTATCATTCGAAAGGCATTCCACATCCAAGATGTGCTTATCAAGGAGATATGCTTATTAAGGGAGATATGATATTTTTTGTCTACGCCATCCCATTTTTTCTACTCTCTCGGCCAATGGTTGATGATATCAAAAACCTTTACTTAGATAAGTTTTAGGCCCTTATCCAAAGAATGTAGGAACTTTAAATGAATTCGATATTTTATTTAATAAGAAAGTTATAGCGATATTTTGTTTTTTCGAAAAAGCCGCCCCCATTTCCATCCCCTTGGTCCGATTTAGCCCATTAACGAATTTGACCGAGATTTTGGGTCGTTATATTTTATAAATCAATTTGAAATTGACTGGTGCAAAATTACGGCAGTTATGTTGATCCACAAGAAAGTGAAAAAAAAAACTATATATATATATATATAACTTTTGAACTGACAGTGGTTTTGGGGTCTGTGAGATGTGAAAAGCAAAGATACGTCAAAATTTTCCGAAAGTCAACTCATGGTACCCATTGCAATAGATAGATTTCTTATGAAATCTACCTAAAACTCAATAGAAACGAATAAACAGGGATGAAATAACATTGTAAGTGATATTATATGTTTAAGGGATGTATTTCCCAAATCGTAAGAATGGATCAAGGGGAAATCCATCCAAAGCTTGCAGAAAGCGACAAAACTTCCTTCACTATGAGGAAGAAAAGGGAAACGTTTAACCTAAAATAGAAGGTACCGCGAAACTAAACTACCTAAAGGAGTATTTCAAAACCCATTCCAAGCAGTGGGCATCCATCTCACACACCAATTCTCCAGAAGATCATGATACTTTTTCTTAAGATGAAAGTATCAAAAACTTATTTCGGAAACGCTGTAACAGATTCTTCTACCTTGGAATATTAAATAGGCAATATAGAAAAGAATATTCTTCCTTAAGAAAAACCCTTTCCAGAAACGGATAGCTTGTAAATGTAAATGTAAACCGTTCACGATGAACCCAATGGCAAAAATTGGAGATCTTTCCGTAAGAAAATGTAATAAAGAGACAAAAAATTCATGACTGGTTCAGGTTTGAGCGGTTCTACAGGAAACCCACCTCATCCAAAATTTTTTGAGAAATGGGTTACGCTTTTACTTAGGATAAGAGCTCGTATAAGTGACCAAAAATTCTGCATTGAACAGTTTTACATTCGGCGCAATAAAAATTATTATTTTTTTCCATAAATTAAAACACTATCTGAGAACAGGATCAGGCTTCTAAAATAATAAGTTTTGATGATTCCAAGAACGTCGTATTCTACGAGATTGTTGGACTTAATTGAAAACATAAGTCACAAAAAATATAATAAAGTAAAAGAAAGGAAAAAAGAAACATAAGGGAACTAGAAACCGAGGAAGAAAACGATTTTATTAATTAATAAATCCTGATAATGTCAGTCATCTTCCGCATACAATAAATAACATTTTATTAAGTGTTGTAAAAACTACGAGTATATATGTGTACTTATTTAATTAGAAAAAAAATAAATAAATACACACGAGTATATTCTGATTGGAACATACTAATATATTATATAGATCACATCAATATAAGATAAATTGTTTATATATAAAAACTATAAGATAAAAACTATAGATGTGTTTAAAGTCCATATTAATTACTTAGACACAAACACATGAAATAATGTTAAAATAAATACTTTAAATATTAAAAATTTCTAAAAAATAATTCACAATTCAGAAGCCACGCTGTTGAAAATTATTTGAGCACATATTTATGTAGCTGTTTCATAGCGAGAAGTTTGTTGGATTTTTATTGGATTAACCTAAAACCTCTGGTGAGGGATTAAAGAGTAGATCATCTTCCAGCAGTACCCATCGAAAATAATGAGTGGGCAACTGGTAGTTTCATTATGACGTCTTTTAGAAAGCGTAGATTCTCGACGCCTAATAATAGGGATCCAAGAAAGCAAGCTCGACGTAAACTTATCAGGGACAATATTGTATTTCAAGGGTCTGACAACAAAACTGGAACTTAAGACGCAGGCATGCGGGTAAAACCTGTACCTATAAGACAGCGAAAAC
Source organism: Zanna intricata (assembly GCA_010016005.3). Lineage (NCBI taxonomy): Eukaryota > Metazoa > Arthropoda > Insecta > Hemiptera > Fulgoridae > Zanna > Zanna intricata. The sequence continues at coordinate 3,058 of JAAAKQ030514751.1, forward strand.
GGAAGTATGCAAGAGCCTTTCATATTGTATTGAGGAAGCTAGATTTCTCTGTTCCAACTGACCTAATGAGAGAAGTACTATACTAAAAGTCACAGTCTTGTAGTCCGGAGTATAATAAACGCCAGGTGCCTAGCGTTTATATATATATATATATATATATATATATATACACTATAGTGTCTATAGTGTATAGTAACACTATATAGGAATATAGTGTTTGTGTGTCCATAGTAACTTCGACTGAGAGTGTTGTGCATTAATAATTCGATTCTTATTTTCAAATTTGTTGCATGTTCTTTACTTCTTTCTTGTCATTGTTTCATCATATTTTTAACTGTTTATGATTTCTCTTATTTTACTTTCTCTTGTTCTACTGTTAGTTGTCATGTGTCATTTATAATTGCTTAATTTATGTGCTTACCACAAAAGTTCTTTGTACTAAATTTCAGTGAAAATTTTTGAGGAATTTCGCTGAGGACTCCTTATCATGCGATTGCAGATGCGATATTATTTACTCAAGGTTTATATAATTGTAACCGATTATAAATAATCTGAAAAAAATTACGTGCACGGTGGAATACTGCATGGAATACTGAGAAATCTGATTTTTACACGATTAGGTCCATCGATGAAGTGGTAAATGGACTAATGAATGATTAATTTTAACAGTTATGTATCTTTGTTTCCTTCTGTAGCTTCACAGATCCAACCAATTAGAACCAAATTTTTATTAGTAGATAGGTCTTCGGTCTGAAAATAACATACCATCTTAAATTTACACTCAGAGATAAAATTAAAAAAAAAAAAATTTGTGCTATTTTACTGATGGTAATCCATAAAACGACAAAAAGAAATAGGTCGTGCCTATTGTCATTTTTTCGAAAAATTCGAAATTCTCGAGATATATGCGAAAAATGTGCTCAACAAAAAGAAAAAGAAATGAATCGCGGCTAACACATTCAAGCGTTACACTCAAGAACATTATCATTCAAATTTCTAATTAAATAACATAACGTAAAAAAAAAATCTCATACCAGTTTCGAATCTAGACGACTAGTAAATTGATCTTCAAGTTACGCAAACCATAAAAAAGCACTAAATAAAATAATTATTAAAAAAGAAAAAAATTTGAGTACTGATTATACAAATCTATCTATAATATTTATGAGAAATGACCAAAATATAGTTAAACATGTTTTTATTTCTTTTCTTGCAGTTACTTTCTTTTCTCTCTTTTTAATTTCACATCACTTATTGCATCCTGAAAAAATTAATCTATGATTAAAGACGTTGGCATATGCTTAGAATTTGATTAAAGTCAACAAGAGTAAAACAATAATTTTTGTAATACGTTTTTACAATTATTATCATTTCCAAAACGATGTATGAATCATTAGCGTCTAATTTCTTAAAAAAAGAAGGTATATTTATAACTTATGAAATACACAACTTTTTTTTAGTTGAGGGTAAAAGTATTTTTCATGAATAATTATTATTCATATCAGAAAAGTGAGATATTAAAAAAAAATATATTTAGTTTTTTTACTTTGCTCAAAGATTTGGCAACCCTGTTTCCTGTGTAAGATTTTTTACCTCTAAAACCATCAAACATCATATAGCTGCTATACATATGAATGACAATCAATATCACAACCAATGCAGGTCAGTGTTAATTAATCCTATTCGGATATAGCAACTATTATTGTTTACGATTAGCTTTGTATTGTACCAATTACAGATACATACAAAAATGAAGTAAAAGAATAAAAACACAATTATTCATACGTCTGTATGCAATTTTAAATGATTTAAACAAATTTAAGATTATATTTAAGAAACTTTGCAAATCTAATTTTTGGCTAGCTACACGCTATCAATAAAATATATTGAGTTGTAGGTGTCGTAAGTGCGTAATTTATTTTTTAAATATATATAATAACAAATTAAATTTTCTTAATCTCCTGTTTGTAATAGAGAACATCAATTGCAAAACTAATAAGCATGCAGTATATTTCTGCAGTGAATATTTTTAATCTTCAGTGATACGTAAAATCAGCGACATTAAAACTCGAAATTAATAGCTTAAATTTAGATTTTTTATTTTTTATCTATTTATATATATATATATATATATATATATATGTATATATACAGGTACATATAAATATATATATAAACAAGTATTATGTAACATATAAAGTATTTTATTTTATTGTTAATTACAAGAAGAAACAATTTACAATTTATAAAATTGTTAAATTTTTGGATAATAACCTTCTTTGCAAAATTTATAAAGACTTAATCTTTTGAAAAGAAGCTGTTGTAAATGGATTCAACTGAAAACAAATGAAAATTCAGGAAAAGTTAACTTATTTTAAAGAAAATAGATCAAAACATGTGAAAAATAATACAGTTATACTTCTTTCAGAACGTTTGTCGTTAACTTTCTGCACTTTGTTTATATTTGCTACTGATCGGAGACTATGTATTTAAATTACTGTTTCCTACGGTAAGGAATTCATTAATTAATTGCTTTACAATATTTTTTCTAGTCTTTCTTACAGACTCAAGAAAGATAGCTGTTTGGCTGACAAAAGTAAACAATTTGAAGTCCCAGTACCGTTAGTCATACTCGTAGTTGCTCTTTTTTGTAATCAGTTTATCCCTGTGGTAGAGAGACCATTCACTTTAATTGCTAATAATACTTGCATTTTGGTGGGCTAGGCGTCCTGACATCTAACAGTACATTCTAATCACTGAAGAAAGAAATGAGAAACCAGTTTACTAATTTTCAGTAGTTACATCTAGCATGATAATAGCGAAAATTTTATTAGTAATATTTATTTAATAAAATAAGAGATAAAAGAAATTAAAATGTTAATTAGTAACATGAGCTGCCGATTGCACTTTTGAACTCTGACCTGTAATTCAATGATTTCTAACTAAAATGCTAGGTTTAACTGCAGTGATATAAAATGCTATTTAAAAATAGTATATATTGAAAAGATGCAGAATCGGTCATACACTGTTTTTCATAGTCAGTATTTTTGCAAGTTGAAGTCTGTATTGATGCTTAGTTATCAATATTTTCATTTACCTATTCTACTGCAGCTTACTGATATTTTGTCTTTTTTTCAAACATCTACTTTTTGTCCGATAAAGAAATAAACAAACAGTAATTGTGTGAAGAGTAAACCTCACTACTTTTACTGAACTTACAGATTAAACTCTACTACGGAATTGAAATTAAATTAAAACACGTAATGACTCTGTGCAGAAAGGGGTTCGGTAGGATTCGCAGTGGCAGTATGCTAATGCTACCTAGATTGCAGCATAACAATTAAATAAAAAATCAACGCTATCTAGCCAGTAACGGTGAGACAGCGCGTAGTATCCTTATTGCACAAAAAGTGGGCGAGGAGTGAAAGAAATACAGCTGCACAGTGCAGCTGCCAGGAGAGACGGAAGTTTCCAGCCAAGGTTCCTCATAATCTACCTTCTTCAAAGAAAGATATTTACAAACGACTGATCAAATAAAAGTTTAAAGCTAACATTCATTCTTTAGAACCAAATTTCTTACAAATTATACACATTGTTTCCAGCCTACAAATTATACTCTTGGTTACACATTTTCTGTAAAAAAAATCACTAGATACCATTAGGGATACTGAATTCCAATGTAGCGGTTTAGAAAATAAAATCGTTTTCAAGGGAGTTGGGGCTTTAAAATATAAAAGCTATAACATTTAGCCGCCGATTTCAAATCTTAAATTTTATAAATCATTATACATTTATCCCCAGTTTGCTAACAGCAGGAACTTTAAAGCAAACTTTAATTAAGATCGTAAACGCATATAGTTGTAACTACGCTTCAAATAGTTAAACTGCTAAAATATTTTTTTAAACCGGGCTACATTAAAAAAATTATGGTATCATTTATTAAGAAAATATATTAAGTAAAATAAAATTAGCTGCATCTTTTTTAATAATTACATAAAGCAATATGTTACCATTTGAAAATATAAAGACACATAATTTCCTTACTAGGATTATAAACAAAACAGAATATCTAACTGGACATTCGAAAAGATAAATAAAAAAAATTCATGAAAATGAATTTATACGATGAAAACAGGAAATTAGTGTTTGCTCTTAATTTTAACGGAAAATGAAATTTCGTTTTTGGCCCGGAGCCAGCATTCTTCAATTCTATCGGTATTAACAGATAAAGTTCATATAATTTATAATTACTTCATATAAATGATATAATAAATAACAAAATTAACTTTTTTAGTTATTTTAATCATATAATTTTAATTTAATCTTCCGTCGCGGCTTTGCCCGCGTTATAAGCATATCGAATTTAAAAAATTGGAAATAGTTTTTTAGTAATTATGTATGTGCTCTCAGGGAGATAACGAAAGTGAAAAGTAGAATGGCTGTGTGAATGAGAAAGATGTTTATAAATAAAAGAACACTAGAAGAAAAGACGTAAAAAAAAAAAAATAAAAATGCGGATGGGTGTGCAAGTGAGTGAAAAGCATGAATGAGAGTGCGAAGATTCTATGGTTTTTTTTTTATGTTAACAGGGAGAAGATAACTAATCGGAAGATCAATTAAGAAGAGAATGTAGCCAAAAGCAATAATTTTGATCTTCGCTCGAGACTGAGTTACGCTTAATTGCGGGTCCGGTTACCTTTAATTGGGGCGGAGATGTCCGGTGAGGGTGGTTTAGTCGGTATGTATGGTATATGTTTACAGAATTTGAATGGAGAAGAACATTTTTGTGATACAGAAAGGATAATAATAATATAAGTAAATTAATTATATAAGATGGTAAACGTTTTCTCTGAACAGAAATATTTTCTGTATTAGGGTGAAATATATACATTTTGTTTACAAAAAAATAACCAAAAATAATTAAATTAAGCTTAAAAAATACAGTAAATTTTGCGGAAGGATAAGCATAGAAATTCTATAAACTTTTAAGCAGTTCCTAATGAGTTCAAATATTTGAAGTAAACTTCCGTTTGCATGAATACAAATTTTTTTTTTTTAATCTTTACTCCCTACAACTATAAAAAGCTATTCTTTCATGCTTAAATTACGATGAAAATAATTTCATAATTCACACATGACATATAAGGAAGAATTTTAACATTAAAACCTTCCTTTTTACTACGCATATTAGATTGATAGTATCAATTAGGCTACATTTTAAGTGTTTTAACAGAGAAGAAAACCATATTTAGTAATAATTAATAAAACGCAATACTAAAACATCATAAAATCTTAACATTGAAATTACCAGTAATAATGTTTTCAACGATATGATACTCTCAAACGGATTCAATAAAGAACATATTATTTAAAACTATAGCAGCCAGTGTATATTCTTTAATATTTTAAAAATAATTTTGTAGTGAGTGTGTCATATTGCAAAAACCTTGTATTTAAAAAAAAATTCTCTCTTAAAAAAGTGATCTTTTTTTTTTTTTTTTTTTTTTTTACAAATACTTTAATTACAAAAGTAAGAACAATGTATGTCATTTATAAATAAAACAAATATATACTGAAAACTAGCAATAAAAACATAAAAAAATTTGGATTAAATTATACGAAAATTTAAATCGGAAGTCGAATGCAATAGAAGAACAAACTGAAAATTGGTTGGTCTGACATGGAATGAGATCATCTGCAAATGCGGTTTATGTTTTGCACCACAACCGCAACCACCGCTTACAATATATCACTGAATGTAACAGTTACAAATCCCACGTATATTTTACAAAAAATTATTTGCTTAAATATAAATTACCTAATTGATAAATATAAAGTGTATTAGAAAAATTAATATATATATTGGCCAATTGTTTTATATATATATATGACAATAATGATAAATAAAAATTAAAGCCTGTTCAGTTTATAAAAAAAATATGAGTGTATTGTAATTTCTTCAGAGCAACAGTTTAGTCAGTACAGGACCAGAAAATTTGAGCGATCTGAAGAATGCGGATTTCAAAATAATCTGCCTCCATCTTAAAAATATTAAATATATTTTGCCCGGGTCTTAGTGCTACCCGACATACGCCAGCAGGAGGTTTTTTGTTTCCTTTTTTTTTTTTTGTTCCATGTTTTTAAACCAAGTAATCGGAGGCTATTGCAGCCAATCGCATCGCACTTACAATAACAGAGGCGGGAGCTGTGTTGAGTCGCGACGCGCCGTACACTGTCGCATCCTTTAAAAAATCGAAACTAAAAAAAACGAAAGTGGCTTTGAAATATTTAACTGGAGAGTATCTGCAAGCCCCAACCATACTAGTACAGCTTGCTCCTATTCTTAAAAATTTCGTTACCTTTCTTCACCCCTTTCAAGGTGGAATTTCAAAAATCTAGAAATTTGTATTTAGATGAAAATTATACACACCAAAAATTAAGTGAATATCTTCATTTTTAACCGATAAATTAAAAAAGTAAATTTCACTGTTACTCCATTTAAGCCCTTTAAATTTCAAAAAGTCCTTTCATAGTGCACACACACACACACACACACACACACACACACACACACACACACACACACACACACACACACACACACACACACCGTAAGAAGAACATGTATACAAATTTTCATCAATTTATCTTTAGCAGTTTTTACTGGACGTTGATGTACAGTCAGTCAGGCAGGACAGTTTCAGGTGTGCGCTTTGTTTAAAATTGTTGTGTTTAAAATTTTACACTTACATTTTTACTAATTCAACTTTCTTTTTGTTAGAATTTATTCGTTTTGTGAAAACCATTAAAGAATTATTTCGGTGCTATGTAGTCTCGCCACCACCACCGCCGCCGCATTCGACAGAAAAAGTTTAGAAGAAAAATCGTTAAAAATTAAAAATTGTTCAAATTTTGTTTCTTAAATTAATTTTAGAGAATTATTGTTAAAGAATTAAAGTTTTGGGAGAAGCTAGCTTTTATGTACATGTGTGCGGAGAAATAAAATAACTTCACATGTTTTAATTAAATTTCCATCTAAAGATATCCTGAGAAAAATTACTTCTACTTCTGTTTAAATAACAATATGTTCAATTTAAATTTTAGAAATTTAATGAAATTATGATTTTATTAAAAATAAATGCTTTATTATAGTAATTTTTTTGTTGTTGTGAAAGTCTTTTAATTAAAATTGTTTGCATCATTTAATTTTTAAATGTACGAACATTTCCCCTCTTGTTTATAATCGGGCTATACTTCGTTACATAACATTTGAGATATTAGTAGTAACCTTGTTCCTTATTTATCTGGGTTAGTTTAATAAATTAATTACTAATCTGAATAATATTTATTTCATATAATTGGAATTAATTTTATGATAAATATTTTTTCTACTGATAGAACACACGATAATAAATTAAATCTGTGAAACCGGATATCTTAATGATATCGTTTAGATAATTTATAAAAAATAACGTTGTTAACGTTAAATTTGACATATGACAAATTTTTGTAACGATGTATTTTTTATTAATAAAATTTTAAGTTATATATCCTTTACACTAATTGTTAATTTCTATAAAATAATTACATCATTACGGTCTTTTAAAAAAAAATTTTTTTTAAATTTATTTTTATTAATTAGATTAATGGACTACGGCTAAAATTTTTATTAAATTTTCACTGATTTTTTATATGGCATGTTTAATTAAGGAAATTGTTTTTTTTTTTTTTAATAATCTGTGCAAAGGTTATAGGTCACAAAATGTGTGAGTATTTCACCGATATCACTAAAATTATATTATGTCAAGATCCGGTGAGATTTATTATAGAGTCTGGAGATAAAAATAACTTTCTTCCCCAATTAATTTGTTGCTGTAGATTACTCGTATCTGTTCCAGTCTTACGACTGCGACACATGTAATTATATAAGGTACAAGTGGCACTAATCAATGTAATTACATTTCATCTCTAAAAAAAATAACGTCCATTAAAGTTATTATTGTGAAAGAAACGCGTCATTAATAAGATTTAATATTAAGTGCAATTCTGAGGAGTTAGCATGTTAATATGTAATAGTATATTCCACTCTGTCAACGGGATACAGTTTCATTAGATCCTCAGGTAACTAGGCGTGGGAAGCTTGTTATTTTTACAACTGTCGGTTACAGTGCCTAATCTGCAGTCAAATTTTTCAAAAAAATTTAGATAGATCCTTAAGATGTGATAAGGTTCGATAAGAAGAATATTTTAATTTCAAACTTAATATCTTCAGATCGGGTAGCATAGTTTTAATAAATCTTCAAATATTTATTTTTATTTTTTTATTCAAATCTTAATAAACGATTTAATCAAGAGAATTAAAATCCACTGCTTCCAAAAATGATCTTCATTTGCCAAAGACTTTCGATATAAATAAATAAGTATTTCTCGCTTAGTTATAAAGCTAAGTAATTTGCTCTTAAAACTTTCTTAATAAACAATGATATTACGATTTTACATACCAACAAACATTAGCTTTCGTGATTATTATATAACGCATATTTAGAATTACTTTTAAAATGTGATTATTTTTCCGTTAATTTGTTGAAGCATTCTTATCCAAAATTTTGATTATTTTCTGAAATCAATTCAATTTATTTCCTAAACTACTAGAAACAATAACATTGAAATTTTTTACTTTCATTTGAAAATAAAAATTTCTCCCATTTTCCCCACCACTAAAAATCTAATTTTTTTAAATTTTTAGTTATTTCAGCTTTTTGTCATGAACATGTTAATTTTTCTATAAATAAGCTTTTCAAGGAAACACAATTTAAAAGTTAACAATTTTTAAAAGCTTAGTTTTGAACTTATAAAACTTCGTGTTCGTCTAAAAACTGGAATTTTGTAATTTAAAAAAAAAAATTTACTATCTCAGCCAGTGATTTAAGAAATGTTTTTATTTTATTTTCAAAATGCAGAGTTATGGTGTAAATCTTATCACAAAGGTGATCAAGTGATTTAAAATATTATATATATATTTTTTAAATAAGCTTTTTTTTAAATGAAAACATATCCTCCCAAATACTGTAATTTAGTTTTAATTTGAACTACTTTTCCAATACTTCCAATACTTAAACGAAAAATTAGATTCATGTAGAATTACTGTGTGTTTTAATTAAATATATATATATACATTAAATTTTAATATTTGGTAAATAAATAATTAAGGTCATAAAGATACAAAATTTTCAAGTTTACTTTTATAAATAATTCTTGACAATATAGTACTAAAAATCTTGTAAAAATTAAATTTAAAAATACTGTAACAACTTGCGTTCCCCTTTTTTCCATTATTTTTCTTTAATTTATAACAAAATCTTCCGGATTACAGAAATGAAAACAATAATAAAATTATACGTGTCATTTTCATTTTTCTCCTCTTTCTCGAACAAAATCCCTACTATTCTTCTTTTTCTTGATTTATATTTTACGTATTTCGTACAAATAAATAGTCAAGAAAATTGTACCTTAGCAGCTGAATATAACTACTCATTAAAATTAATCATCATTTACTGATGATAAATCTTTTTTCTCTTCTCTTTTTGTTAGGCGACTTCTTACTGATTTCTGTCTCGTTAAAACATATTAAGATATAAATAATCTATTAAAAAATAAAAATATAGAGAAGTATTCTCAGAAAGTGCTTTAAAAAAAAAATAAAAGAGAACAGGAAAAATATTTTAAGCAGTAAAAAAAAAATAAATTTATAATAATTTTTTCTTGTAATTTAAATGTTAATTTTTATAAAGTTAATCTGTATCTTAAATGCTTTTAATTGATAATAAAATTTAAGCCTATAATCTTTTGTTATAGACATTTCGAGTTGAGCGATTAGTTATTAAAATAGGATTTTTTAAAGCCTTTAATTACAGAAAATCGTAAAATTGTCAACTTATTTGATTTTCTCAAATTCTTTATTCATTATCCGTATAAATTTTGATAGAGTATTTTATTTGATTAAAATTAAGTGTTTTCATAACTTTAAAAGTATTTAAAAGTGTCATGATATTTTAAAGTATTTTTAGTACTTAAAGTAACAGATCGAATAATGTGTTCTATTTAGGAAAAGTACCAAATTTCAGGAAATATTCCTTTATATTCTATATATTTTGGTGTAATAGTAAAAAAAAATTAATTAGTGGAAAAGTATTATATTTCTTATATAACAGATAATGGTAGATAATATTTATAATTGTCATAAAATATTCTTCCAGCTATTGTAATTAAAATAATAATAATAATAATAATGAATTAAAAGAACATTAAACTGTAATTTTTTTCTTTTTATAAAATTACATATATCAGTTTATTTGTTTGAATATTTAATATTATAAATTTATTTCCTCAGGAGGGAGGGCAAAATGGTTTGCAGTTCAAATGCCATATACATGCTGCTAGTATATGCACATCACTGGGGGAAATTGTCTGATGGGTATTTAATTTCTGGAGGAAAAATAATTATTGCTGTAGCGTATATTTAATCTGGTCAAAGAAAAATCGGTACTCATTAATCCTCTGAAATGCGCTTTCTGCAATTCTGCTACCAACTAAACTTATTTTACTTTTGATAGTTTTTAGACAAGTAATATTTGGGCCTGGCTCCAAAGAGGAATATTTCAGAAACAAAGGAATATAAAAATTGCGCTGGAATAATTCCAATACACAATGGTTAATAAATTGTAAACGGTATGCCTGTTTTAGTACATTATCAAGGTTATCCCCTACTAAAACTAATACACTCGTAACTGTGACCGTTACAAATTCAAAGTTTAAATTTTTCTAGATTTGGAGGGTGCTTGTACAAAACAATATTTATTTATTACACTTTCCTCAGACGTGATATTTAAGTCTCATTCTTTACATTTAAGTTCTAAGAATGGTCATTTTTGATCAACTAACCAGAAAATGGTGTGTAGATACTCGTTACAGTTCCTTGAATTATCCGATAAATTCTAATATAGTAAACACATTAACAAGAAAATTAATTATAAGAAAAAATTGTTCAAGTTTCAGTCAATTTAACATTGATCTATTTTCGCAGTTGTATTTTCATATGAATTAATCATCAAGTACCGTATTGAATCTAGATATTTATTCATTAAAAAAGCATAAATAAAATAACAAAACATCACTTTAAACAAAACAAAACACGTCTATGTCACTACACAAACATTAACATTTAAAACAACAGTTGTTAATATGATTTATATAAGAATATATATTGTCAGATTACTAGTGCACCTTATCCTTTTTATTAATTAACTATGAAATATATAGTTTTATAATAAAATTGAGTTAAGCTAAATAAAAAACCTATAAAATGTTATACTGGGTGATTAAAAATGAAATAGACTTTTTAGATGGTTTGTAAAAAATTCTTTTTCAAACGAAATATTATTACTTAATGGTTTACAGGAACGTCTCCGTGTAAGTGCCCATATGACAACCGCGAGTCACACGACAGGTACCAACATCTGTAGTTCATTCCAAACACGTGAAAACATATTGCGCTTATCATCAGCATCATCAAGTTATCCCATCAACAGGAAGAGAAAAATAAAATCTTCCCTTTTTGTGGGAAAATAAAATCCCATAAAAAGTAGTTATAAGGCGTTAAATTTTGGATTTCTTGGCGGTTAACGTACAACGCACGTTTTCGTCAGTTACGCAGCAAATCCAACCTCTTGAAAGGTTGGATTATCCAGATAATTTCGAACCTACATGTGCCACTGAGGTGGAGCTCCACTTGCACGAGTATGAAGTTATCAGTGTCTCCCTCCAGCTGAGCCATTATTAATTATTCATTTAATAAATCGTACTAATTCTTCCAGTTACTGTAAGAACAATTGGTATATTTTTTGGGAGAGAAATAACATAGAACACTTTCAATTTAAGTGTGCATATATGCTGCACTGTTTCTCTAGAGTTTTCTATTACCCATGTTATCTATTACTTCTTACCTATTATTTAGAATTATATTCTATAATCCATACGTTGTGTCGTCAACATATATCGACACAAATATCCTTATATTTAATTTCTTTCGTAAGGAATTTATCTTTGTCACCTAAATCTTGGGCTACTGAAATTTAAAAAGCGTAATTCTCAACTGTTTCGGCTAAACTTTTCGTACGATCCCATTCCTAAATTTGTAAAGTATTTATTTTAAATTTGCTGATCTATTTGATGTACTTGGATTTTGTTGGTACACACAGCATCGGCTTTTTCTTACGAAAAGAGACCTGTCTTCCAAACTTTTTTTTACAGACCCCTATGTTTTTAGTCACAGTTTCCAATTAGAGATGGAGTTCTAGTTTTCAGTTTAAATGAACTGCGTTATTGGTAACTGTTTACCGAACTTTGTTCTAAGATATTGTTGCATATTCGCGGCTCGATCAGGATACTGAGAGACTGAGAATTGAAAATGATTATATAATTACAATTTATTAGCTGAAAAACATTAATAAAATAAGACAAATCAATAATAAATATGACAATAAAAATAATTAACAACTACAATAATAATCAGAATAATAATAATGATAACAGCCAATAATAAGAATAATAAATGTCAATGATAAAATAATAATCATAGCAATCACAATTACAGCAACAAATATTAATAATAACAGTAAATGTCAATAATACTAATAAACAATGATTACATACAAAACAGAATTTAAAGTAATCGTCAGGATTTATTTACAGGTAATTAAATGTTGAAAATTAGAATTCAGTTCCATTGATAAAATACATAAGCATAACCGCTCCTCTTAACACTTTTAACCTCTGATCTTGTATTAACAACAATAGTACAATAGATAAGACAAGTATAAAGTTTTTTCACTCTAAATACTTTTGCTGTTCAAAAATAAATCTACCCTAACAATTTATGAATGAAATTTAGTACATTATCTCTTTCACTTATTAATAGTAACTCACTGAACCAATTCTTATTTTCAAGTACTGGAATTACTTGTGATGTCCCTTTAATCGAGTCGAACTGGTATGCACTAGAAATTCGCTCCTTCGCTGACCTCTTCCTTCGATCCTTCGCTGACTAGTATTCGCTCTTCGCAGAATACTCTCGCTTCAAACTCACATCATAATTCCTCACTTAGAACACAGACTTTCATTTAACAGAACTGATTTAAACTGATCTTCCCCGAAGTATTTATACACCTATTCTCTTTATCTGCAGGACCGGACCCAACTCGAAGTGTGAGAATGATCGTCTGCCCTCATACTTTCCCATGACATTCCAAACATTGGTCGTAATTCTTCTCAAGGAAAAACATCTGTTTAGGTGTGTCAGTGGGAAGTAATACAAAGGACGATTGTTAAACGGACCTGTACGCTTTACTAAAAGGGTTTCTTTTAGCCCCTTTCTGGATTCCTCCCATTATTATATTTTCTACTACTTTCTTCTTAATTGGCAGAAATCCGTTACTCAGGTCCGTTATACCGTTCTTGTTACATGTTGTACGATGGTAGATGAGTTTTTTTTTGGCTAGAGAACCTAAAAATGTTTTTACACGGGAGTAGCGAATCCATCTTGTCAGATTAGTTTTACGACCCAGTAATCAATACTAAAACCCCCAATATCAGTGTAAAAAACTTAAAACATTCTCTGTACAACTACATTATTTTCTATTTTTACCAATGAAAGATAATGTTTTTATAAAAAACATCAAATGTGCCTATTACATCTTTGATCACCCTTATTTGAAGCAAAATATTTTTTATTTAATACAAGGCCGTGTTAATAACCTCTTTATGAAAGGGAAGTAAAAAAAAAGAAATCAGTAGAAATAAATAAAACTTTTATGATGTACAAAAAGGATTTGAATAGTTATTCCTAGGAATAATATGGTGGTTATTACTTGAATAGTTAGTGATATACACGAAAGACCCAATGCGTCGTTCTATTTCAATATATTAAGTGCACCACGTAACGGAACCGGAATGAGGTCGATTTATTTATTTCCCTACAAAATTAGCAGAACCTGGAAAAACGTCCCTTGCTGTTGTCTTTCTTTAATTGGGCGGGTAATTATTTAACAGCGGATATATTTATTTTGTATTTCTCAGACGGAATTATGCATTGCATTTCGGTCCTTTAGACCAGATTGAAATACTGATGAATGCAACCTTGAAAAACTAGTCGAGTATGTACTCCGTTTTCCCGGCCTGATTCCCCTTTAGTCTGTCTCCAGAAAATCTTTTCGGTGGTAAAGCCTTCTGGCTTAGCAGAAATACGCCTTTTGGAGGCCCTAGTATTTGGAGGATGCAATGCAATTCCCTTGCCGGAGGGAATCGCATGTGCTGGTAGTGTCATAATTGTAAGATTTAAGAAAGGAGGATGAAAGGAGGTTGGTGAAACAAGTTAGGAAACTTTCTTTACTTGGGAAGTGCACATAGGAACGTACACTTAAAGAATTTTTTTTGAGCATGTATGTCCAAAATAGAATTTCATAAACTAAGCTTAAACTTAATTTTTTTCAACTTAAATTTTGCTGTCCGTTTCTAAAAAATTACTGCAAATGAAAATAAAAAAAAGTATATATATATATATCAAAACAGAAAAACAAACTGAAGCTCTTTTTAAATTAAAATATTTTAGTTTAAATAAAAAAAAAAAAAATAATAATAATAGATCAAATTTAAGAAATTTATAAACATATTCAACAATGATATCTCATACTTCTTGTTAGCTGTGTTTGTGTTTGTCAATTTATCAATTTTGAATTATGGAAACCAAGGAATTACGGACTTCTAAACGATTTTGTAATACTGTTTCTTAAATGTTACAACAAAGTAATTACACTGTCAATTACTTACCATCTAGTCGGAATCTGATTGAATGCTTTATTATTTGGTAGAGTATTACCGTACGCCACTCAAACTAGGAGTGGACGTGGGTTACTCTAATGGCACTCTGATACTGTTTTGCCATGGCTCTGCTATAATCTTATTTGACAACATAAATCGATTTAATTATTAAAACAATAATGTAAAATGGAAAATTTTTAATTTTAAGAAAATGTTTTTGAAATATAAAGAAAGAATTTTTTATCATTTTTACAATAATCAGGGTAACTATAGAGAAAGAGGAAAGGGAAACTAAAATACAAACAGAAGTGGCATGTAACTTACTCACTCATTTTTCAGTTTGTACATGGGAGAAACAATAAAAAAAACTATAATGAACATATGAAAGTACATAAATATTAAGATCTACTAATAATATTCCTGTTTGTCTGAAATTAAGAAAGAATTAGAAAAAGTAAAGAATTGTTTGTTGTATTCATTGCGGAAGAGAAATTCAATTTTAAAGTTTAAAGGGGTAATAACATTTTTGGAAATGGGAGAAAGAAAAGAGGTTAATAAAAAATGATAATAAAATAAGCTAACACAACACAAAAATAGCAGAATTTTATTTATTTTTTTTTTTAAATAGGTTTTATACGGGCATCGATGGCTATGGTCATTAGCCCTCGTCACATTCTTTAAATTAATCAATAATCACCGTAAGGATCATCATATGTTAGGATGTAAAGGGGCCCTAAAATTTCTTTAAAATAACACAGAAAAACACAAAACAAAATACTACAGACACAAACACAAAAAGACACTTACAGGATGTAAAGGGCTCTGATATTTAAAAGAGAATAAATTAATTTAGCAGAAAAAATATCGACAATATGATTATATAAAGTTTCATTATCTATAGAACTCGACTTCATCATTTTAATTTACAGCTTGTATAGTTATACATTAGTTATTAGTTCACTGGCGTGCAAAAAAGCAACTATTTTTCCTTTGTTTCCATTTTCGAAATCAGCAGCAATTCTATTTAGTAAGCCGAATCTCTTTCTGAGGTCCTCATACATGGTACACTCTTCCATTAGATGTTTGGCTGTAAGTGGTTTGTTACGAACACCACACATTGGTTTATCTTCTCCGGTTAGCAAGTATGAATCTGCGTGTGACCGATTCTAAGTCTGGTCACCGCCACGCTCTAAGTCTAAGTCTTCTAAGTCTGGTCACCGTCTGGTAAGTCGCTCTTCCATTTGTATGGAGAGGACTTAACGGCCCAATCCTCTCCACTCATTATTCCAATACGTTCTAATTATATTTGTTAGACAGTTCTTTATATCCGCCACTCGTTATTACAGACTGTTGCCATTCTGGCAGCTTCGTCTGCTCTTTCATTTCCTGTAATACCAGCATTCCCAGGAGTCCATACAAAAACACATCGCTGTCCTCATCTATTTAAAACATATAAAATAGAGAGGATGTTAGCGATCAGGAC
>JAAAKQ030514762.1:0-13642 GCA_010016005.3 Zanna intricata
ATAAAAAATGTTGCAGAGTGGTGTTATCTAGTTAAAATGAGTTTCGTACTAGGACTTTTGTATTTGCAAGATTAAGAAATTGCTTGTTATTAACAACTTTCCGTTCGGCCTTTTTTTTCTTCATTCAGTTAATTTCCCATTGTGGCACACTAGAGCTCGGATACCTAGGCTTACATTACCATTCTTACGTACGTAAAGTACTAAAGGGAATTTTATGTGTTACGTATTCTTAGAAAACAGTTGGAGAACCTTCAACCCTATAAAAATATTTAGAATTTCAAAAAACTTCATTATGTTCTTTTTTTGCTAATAAATAAATCATGTCAATCTCTGAATTTAAAACGTGGAACTAAAAGTGTTGAAACTTCATTAATTAGTAAACAAAAATATCGTAATTGTCTGCCCAGAGGAATCAGTTGAAATTCAAAATTTCTTCAATATTTTACAATCCATGCTTACATCGTGCTTTAGTATTTTGGATTGTATGAAAATTTTTAAGGTAAAATTAAAGATATTAATGGATGATTCAAACCTTGATTATGTGATGAACTGGTTTTAATATTGTGTTTATTACGTCTTGTTTTTTTTTTTTTTAATGTAAATACTGAGAAAATTTACATGAAAACAATATCTTAGTATTTTTATTACTTTCAAATTACAAAATAACTTCTTTTTTTTTAAGATGAAATTTAAAGACTGAAAGAATAAAATTCGATAGTAAAGTTATAAATATCGATAAAATATAATGGTAATAATTATCTAGATAAAATAATAGTAATAATAATGTATAAAAACAATGGATCATGAAGAATGCATGAAAGTAATTTAAATAGAATTAAAAGATGAGAGTTATTCATTGTATATCTGAAAGGAAGGTCAAGTAAGTAAATTGATTCTCTTCAACCTGGCCGGTCTTCACATTGTCTTGTAGAGTGAGCGTTAAACAGTTATCATTGTTTTTCCAATTTATTTTGATATTTCACTTTTAAAAGTTAGATTTCTTTTTTTATTGTTTTTAATTGTAAATCTATTTATACTGCACTCGTTGTAATCAACCTATATTGTAGCGTTAGTGATAAATTTCAAGATGGAAACCGTGGAAAATTTAAATATTTGACGTGCTTAATGATACCGGAATTGCATTCCGTAAGTTTCAGTACGACATTGTAGAACAGCAGATTTGTACCCTGATGATAAATATATAATAAGGTTTTCTTTCTTTTTAATAGCATCCTCTGGAATATTTCAGGGTTCAAATGATATTTTTAACATAATAATTAATGTTTAGGACAATCGTTTACCTTAGGAATCGTACAAGATGGAAGATTTTTTATTAAGCTAGGAAAGCCCAAAATAAAAAAATAAAATAGTTAATTGTTATAACTAACATTAGCTTTTTAGATGTAAATTGCTGAAAAGTTTCACACGTAATTATATTGTAATCTTGAATTATTTTGGCGCAGATTTCTTATAGAATATTGGCTTAACCTTCACTGGGGGGAATTTTTTGGTGATTTAGTTAGAATGGTATCCCTAAATAGTCATTAACCGTATTCGTCACTTTTTCAAAATAGACAGCAAACTTTTTCGACCTTTTCTTTCGCTTTGTACCAAGTTTCGTAGAAATGATAACGATTAGTTCGGGCGATTAAAGCATTTCTTTTTTCTTTCTCTAATAAATGTGTGAATTGTTAAAGAAAGAACTGTCTTAAAGAAAGGATTTTTCTTCATAGCTTGTTCTAATCTTTTAATATTTCTCTTGTGTACCTTGTCGGTAGGTTTACGTTCGGATCCTGCATGGCCTAAGTTTTTCGTTGTTGTTTTCTAATACTGGTTGCAAAAGAAAGACGTTTTTTTTACGCTGATTTTTGAACAAATTTGTTGAAATGTTCAATGGGAACTTCGTTTAAGTTTTTAAAGGTAAATAAACGTAGCCTGATGTTGTTTATTTATCAAGGATTTATTTTTTAAATTATAAGTTTTTTTTTGTGTTTGCTACATTAGACATTATATGCAAGTTTAGGAGATATGCCAGTAATGAGACGTTAAATCAAAACTTGAGAATATTCTACTCCGTTTTTTAGAACACATTTTGTAATAAAAAATGACGAAAAATAGATAATTCCAGTATAATCTGGGCATAATCTCGGTATATGCACTCTCCGTGTTGATAAGTAGTTGAAAATAATATTTTGAAGAGCCATTAGAAGAGTATGATCTCTGGTATCGGCTAATCTTTATCCCAAAATTGATTTAACTATAATACAAATTAAATAAATGTGGCTTCAAGTTATGGCTAACTGGGATTCGAACCGGGACTTCCGAGTGAAAGTCTCTCTCTCTCTCTCCCTCCCCCCTCTCTATTTATCTATCTATCTATATCTCTCTCTCTCTGCGTGTGTATAGTTCCATGCGAGCGCGAAACTAGAAGAAGAAAATTAACTGTAGTTACATGTCTTTGATGCCTCTAAAGATAATATTATTTATGTTTTGATATTTAGAATAAAACAGATCCTAACTTTACAGCAAAATGTTATTATTTTAAACTAAATCAAACATCTTTTGATAGGGAAAAAAAAATTATAGAATTTCTTCAAAATGCCCATCCTGATGGTTTCGTAACGTTCTGCTCGATCCAAAATTCGTTTTATAGCTTTATAGTAACAGGGTTGTTTTGTACAAACTAAGCGGCGCTGAAAAATTTATCATCGCTAACTTTCTCAGTGTATTAATAAATCTTTCTTAATATTCATGATATCTAGCTTCACTTCCATTACGAGATGTGTAAAGAAAGAAAGCCACTTTAGAATGTGATTTGTTGCGCTCTTTAATTTATTCATTTCTGCAAGGTTAAAAAGTTATTTAAATAAAATATATAACATTTAATTCTTGTTTAGCTGTTGCCAACTTGAGAAGAAAAGATCTTAATAATACATTTTTTAATTCAATTTTCATAATTAATTTAGCTAACTTCGTTAAATTTTTTAAATACTTTTGTTAAAGTAGTATTTTATTTATTGTGATCAGGTCATATTATTCTACTGTCTTTTTTTGCTATATCGAATTTATTTTTAATTACGAATATAATTATAAATTTTTCCTATCGGTTTGTACCTCATGTTTTTTTAAAAATAAAGTCAGATTTTTTTATTTTACAGTTGGCTTCGCTTACATAAACATTCTCAGAATTAAAATCTACTAATTTTGTCACTAAATTTTATTGTTTTATTTGAAATTTAACAGAGTTCCTTAACATGAATAAAAATAATTTTTAACGTGTTTGTTTTTCTATCTATATATCTAATGCTTTAAAAAGATTTCTTGGACACCATTGAAAATACTGTTTTGAGACCCCAAAATGTATCAAACTATCAGTTTTATTCCATAATTTGTAAACTTTCAGTATACTGGAGATTTTATCGTTAGACCAAAAATCATGGCAAAATTTTCGCTGTCTATAACTCGAAAAGAAAGCGTTTCGTAATGGATGTTTATAAGACCTTTTTACATTGCTTTAGTAAGAGGATGTTTAGTCTTTTTGAGGCTTTAGGAAATTCTTCGAATATTCTGTGTATATAAAGGGTGAAATTGAGAAAATAAAGTTTAAGAAAAATATATTCATTAGGGTTAACATTATTATTATTGGTTTTTATATTTAATATTCTATAAAAGTTGATCTTTTAAATTACACTCTTACTATTTTATTTTACCCACTGTAAATGAAATGACCCAGCTGTTTACGCATCATAAAGAAAGATTAATAAGTTTTTGAATAAAAAACACCACTGCCCAAAAAAAAACCATTGTTGACAAACATTGCTTCTTAATATAGGACAGTTAAAGAGCATGCGGCTGACAGTTCTGTATAAATAGTACTTGTATATAGTATAATTTTATTTTCAATTTTTTTATTTTATTTAAACTCACACACATACATATATATATGTGTGTGTGTATATACATAAATACATACATACATACGTACACATTGTACCAAATAAGTAACGAGTTCGATTTTTTCCAAGAACACTTTCAAGACGCGCGCCAAATATGGTAAACATTTCACTCCCTGGATTGTGCTAACACGCAGACCCTTCGATCGTGTTGATAACTCAGCCAGTGTATGCACACAGCAGCCGTGGACCTATCTTTGTGCTAGTAGCGACGATCAAACGTAGCATCATGGATTAAAAAGCTGTGATCAAATTTTACTGTAAATTAGGAAAAACGAGATCAGATGTTTACAAATACATGCATCGTGTCTACGAGGGGTGATTGTCTTAGTCGTGCACAAGTGTTCCGCTGGTTTTCAGCATTTAAGAATGGAAGATAATCCGTAAAAGATGGACCACGCGTCGGACGTCCTGTGTCTGATCGAGCCGGTGAAAATGTGGAAAAAGCTGAAGAAATTGTTCCTAGTGAATGACGAATTACCACCAGAATGCTTGCAGGGAAACTTTGTGTCAGTAAGGAAATGGCTAGGTCTATTTTAGGAAAAGTTTTGCACGAGAGAAAGATTTGTTCTCGTTTTTTTACCACATTCAGAAGAACAGGAAGGAAGAAGAACAGAGAGAGTATCCAGCTGCATGTTCCGCCAGTTTCATCGCCGCAGTTGATGAGGATCCTAATGTGTTGAAACGAATTGTAACTGGGAATGAAAGTCGGTGTTTTACGTTCGACCCAGAGACAAAACGTCAGAGTATGAAATGGAATGGAACAGAATTACTGAGGCTTAAGAAACTAGAGTTGCAGAATCACGGATCAAGACAATGGTGATTGTGTTTTCGATGCTTTTGTGGTGATCCATCGTGAATTTCTCCCTGAGAGCAAGACAGTGACCGGACAGTACTACTTAGAAGTCATGCAACGTCTCTGCTCGCATGCGTCGTGTCAGGATGTATCTCTTCCAAAGCAAGAGTTGGGTTCTTCTGCATGACAATGCACCGGCTCACTGCGCACTACCCGTAAAACTGTCTTTAGTATCAAAACAGATCCGTATGCTCGAAGACCTACCCTATTCGCCTGGTTTGGCACCTGGAGACTTATTTGTATTTCCGATAATTAAACGGGCTTTAAAAGGAGAATGTTTCAGTGACATTGAGGACATCTAACGTGCTGTGACTGACAGACTGAAGGAGATACACAGTTAGAATTTCCAGCGTTCTTTCAACAACTTGTGTGACTCCGATGTAAAAATTGTATGGAGGTGCAAGGGGATTATTTTGAATCCACGTAACTGCAAAATTAAAATAAAGTTCTTAGTTTCGATGTCATGCTAGTTGTCTCATTACTTATTTGGCATACTGAGTACATATTTATATAGTCTACGACACTCTCGGTAACGTAAGGATTCCAACGTGTGATCATACATCTAAATTGGTTCAGCTGTTGAGCTGCTACGTTAGAACATACATACATACACTCTAAATACATTACACTCCTTTTTGGGTAGTCGTGTAAAAAAAATATTACAGTATAAATCACAGTGAGTGTTTTTTAAAAATAAATTAGAAATATTTTAATTTTCAAAGGAGAGACCTTTTTCTATTTAGCCTTAAGAACTACCGTAAGGTATTGTATTACTTCAGAGGATGATATGTATGGATGTGAATAAAGTGTAGTCTTGTACAATCTCAGGTCGACCAGTCAAAGGTCTAAATTTATTTTACTAAACACAACTGTTTTTAATTTAATAAATAAATAATTTATTAAAAAACCTTATTATATAAGGTAAATAACAGTTATAAATAATTAAAAAATATACGTATTATAATATATAAATATATTTATAATGAATAAATAATAATTCATTAAAAAAAAAATAATTTATAAAATTAAATTTTTTTTAGTAAAAATGCACAAGATTTTTTGTTATGTTTGTTATTAATAAAAATTTATTTTTTTTTGTTTTTCATAAACTTCATTAAATCTCTTTTCTCAGAATCAAATTTTATATATGTTTAAATAATAAAATTTATTTATTTATTAGACAATTAAAAAGGTTATTGTATTTTAAACCTAAAGTTATGTTTCATCACCGAATATTTCTGTTTTACATTGGTTATCATGAAAACTTCGGGAAATGCAGTTCTGGGACCTGTTTTATTCATTTTTTCTTAGGTTAAAAACCACAAGGAACCATTAAGTTTATTCTTAATGTACTGATATTTCACCGAGGAAAGTGAAATCGTCGCAAAATTTTTCGCTAGCTGTAACTCGATAACAAAGCGTTTTCGGACATATGTTTTTTTTTAAACTTTTTTTGTATTTCAAGCTCTAGAATCATTTTCCAGATTATTTTTCTTTCCTTTTGAATCACCTGCATATATATATAGCCTATGACACTTCCGATAATGTAAGAATTTCAACGCGAGGCATGTGTCTAAATCTGTTCAGCCGTTGAGCTGCTCCGTAGTTTAGGTAATCTTTATTCATAACTGGAATATCAAGTATTACTCTATTGTTAATAAGTCATTTTAATTTATTTGTATTCTTTCTCGAATTTTTATAAAACGAAGAAAAAAACTTTTATATTATTTATTATTATATTTAAATATTTCATGTTTTGTTACAACATGAAACTAAACTTTGTATCGTACTTTTTAAATTTAAATTAATTATTATATAAGCGCGGAGTCTCTTGTTTACGACTATTTTATTACACGGTGTGACAGTTACATTACTTAGCTTTCAGTGTTTGACACTGGTAACCATAGTTCAATAAAATAATAATAATAACAATACAGATACATGTATTTTCAAATACGTAGAGTAAAAAAAATGAACAAATTATTATTTTTGAAAAAATGAAATACACTTTATGAAAAAGTAACATTCTTGTATTATCTATCTTTGTACTAATAAAGCTGGTTATTTAAATAAATAGGCAGTAAAATTTATTTAAAGGCCTTGAAAAATATAATTTTATGCTAGAATCTAAATTTATAAAATTCCTCAAGAATATCAATTTACAAAATAGAGAGAATTTCAGTTCTTTTTTTTTCCAAAAATTATTTATGATATTAATGAAATATTTTAAAATGTTTTTACCCTAAATAGTGAACGGTAAATATTGGCCACGGTCGATATTTTTTCTGTTTACCTTTCAAACGTAATGCGTAATTTTACACTGTAACATTACAGTATCATCTGGTTAAATAAATAATTCCAGATTAGTTTCTTTGTTCGATAAAACATTACGTGCTATGAAGAACCTTGTTATAATGCATAATAAATAGGTTAATTTGTTCAAGGAATTTCACGGGTTGGATTTTTCTGCTGACAGTTTATATAAAAATATTTGATGATTCCATATTTTAATTTTATTGATAGTTATTTAAGATTTATATTTGAATTACATAATGCTGTTAATTATTATTTAGTAAAAAGATGCGAAACTTATTTTTTAAATTATTTATAACGGTACGGTTAATTAGTTGTCGCTAGTTATCTCTATTCTTGGGGAAAATTGATTGGTATGATAGCATTGAAGATGTCTTTTAAAATTATGAAGGACTTGATCAGAAAAACCGATTCAATTTTACATTAAAGCTTGCTTAAAAAAGAAAATAGTCGTTAAGAAATTATTGTAAAAAGTCGTATATATTATTAAAACATTATTAATATGATTTATAATCAATAAATTCATAATAAGATGTATTATAGATTATATGATTTATTAAGAACTTTCTCTGGATTATTTTTTTATCTTTCCAATGTTATATTTTATAAAAATATCGAGAGAAAGTTTGATCCAGTAAGAGATATAGAAGTTCTCTTAGATTCTGTTCAAGTATGTTGGTTCTAATCAAAGGAGATACTCGAGCCTGATAAAGCGGATTAATCGTATACTTTTAGTCCTTATATTAATTCTTGTTAACCTCTTTACAAATTTTTAGTACAACTCTAGCTTAGATACTCGCTCCACGTATTTGGAATAAGGACTGCTATTATGCAGATAAAGTTTTATAAGATGTTCAATTGAAATTTATACTATTAGGTAAAATTTCTTGCCCGCTTAACAATAGTGGTTACAATTCAATCGCCAATCTTTCTGTTATCTGCTAGAGAAGATTTGAAATCGATATATATTTTTTCATTCTTATTCAAATCTACTTCAGATAATAGTTTATCTGTAATATCCATTGATTTGTTCGCTTAGAATGTAAAATGGGAATGGGAAAATGTACGGAGTCAGAAAAATAATTTTTAACAGTAACTGATTTTTACTTTCCTTAATATCACAAAGAAAATTACATTCGATTATTATGAAACTAAAATGATTTGATTACAATAAAGATTAGAATTTTAAAGATTTTATGTGTATCAAGCTGAATTTACCGTATTCTTATTGATTTCTTTTGTTCATTTATTCATTTTATCATTTTTTGTTATTCTATTTGTTAATTTTTTTTTGTTTACGATATTTACTTTGTGTGTGTGGTTTTATTTTTAGTTTTTCGTATTAAATTTTTTACCGCTGTGCTTTTCACTTATTTTTTTAAATTTTAAACTCTACAGTTATTTTATTAAATAATTAAAAAAAATAATAAATTAATAATAATATTAACTTATTTTAATAACGAAAAAGGTGACATTTGTGATTTTATAAAATGTAGAAATAAGAAATTTTACAACATATATCTATCTACTATCGTCTAGCTCCTTAATTTCAATAGAAAGGTATTTGAGTGTTTGTTTATTGTATCCTAAAATATTAGTTTCCCCTTCATTAAATCTATCAGATTATTTCAGCGATGGATTCTTAAAAAAACAGAAAAATAAAAATAAAATAAAAAATATATATCCAACCAGAAATACTTTATGGATGCGAAACCATATTTGGACAGTACCAGACAAGGTTTACCGATAAACTGGAAAAGATTGAAAGAAAGATTCTACGAAGATGTATCGGGAAAAATATTAAAAAAGACGGGATTTAGAGAATTATTCCAAACGAAGAGATTTACAAAACGATCATCCCGGTAACTGATAAATTTAGAAAGAAGAGAATTTCCTTTCTAAGGAAATATTTTCAGAATGGAACAGACTTATCAGACCGATAATCGAACTTTTCCTGGAGCAAGAAAAGCAGACCGAACTGGTTAAACGAAGTACAGAAAGACATGGAGGAATTAGACATAACCCATGAAAACCTAAAAACGAAAACTGGAAACTATGAAAAATTAAAAAATAAAGAAACAAGATTCCTATCAAAACCTAAGAAAACAACAAGTCGGGTGTACTCTGAACAAGAAAGGGCAAGAAGGTCTAAAACCCTTAGAAATTATTGGCAAAAAAAAAAGGTGAAAAACAACAAATCAGCAAGAAAAGAAAGAACTTGCTTAAAAAACTGAACTAAAGTGATCTATGATGGTCTTAAGAGTAAAATATATATATATATATATATTTTTTAATTTAATATATTTTTTTGTATGTATAAAATATACATATGTATATATATATATATTTTTTTTTATATATACATTTTATATAAAAGGTATATTATATATATAATATACTTTTTCTAAATATTGTATCAAAATTACTTTGCCGTAATAAATTTTATAACAAAAATTGTATAATTTGCTCCTGAATTTTAGTTTTTCAAACGTTATGTTCGCAAAATTTTGTTTGTAAGGTTGGTTGGTATCATTTTAAATAAGCAAAAATGTAGTCTACAATAGATTTTAAATTGTATTTAAGGTACAGATATAACCGTGATAGGGATGGGAGTGATAAATCGTGTTTTTAGGAGGATGATTCTAATAAATTTTTTAAAATTTGATTAATGGTGGGTGAAATTTATTAAAATAAGGAATGCAGTGTTTAGTGGAAGGGGAGTGGATTTAATAAAAAAATTTACTTCTACTACTTGCTAAATTAAAAGAAGACGTATTATTGAAAAAAAAGCGATCTGAAGATGCCTGTTCCGTTATCTTGAAATATTTATAGAAATTTTATAAAAATTTTATTCAGTTTTTCCTTGTGCCAACTTTTTCCAGAGTTATATGGTTACTTTTGCCCCATCCCAACCTATTTACGAAGTAAAATAGTTTTTACTGTAAAAATATTTTATTTACTTACTGAAAAGCTTATATAATCATTTCTTTTTTTATTCAACACATATTTTTGTTTGTTTGTATTTACCGGATAGTGCTTATTATATTTTTTAAATATGTTGTTAGTGTAAGAATAGTTCTCACGAAAGAGGACTAAATATTTAATTTTGAAAAAAATAACATCTGCTTTACATATCCCATCGCATAAACCAGCGTTTTTTTTTTTTTTTGTTTTTATAACTGTTTTATATTGCACTAATACAAGTACTTAAGCAGGTTTTGAAGGAATTTGATATTAAATTTTACAGTATTAAAAATTCAGTTAGTGCATGTTTATTTTTTAATTATTTTTAATTAAATAAAAAATACTAGGATAAAAATAAAATACTATTAAACGTTTATTACTGGAGGGAGCAATTAATTTTGTCCCCTTGCTATATGATCGAAAGTTCAATGATCTCATTCTGTGCTAATTTTATTGGATTTTAAAAAATTGTTTAAATAATCTCGGTAGCGGCAAACAATTATCAATCCGATTTTTAAAAAACGAACGTATTTTTTCGATATTAGTTTGTTTATTATTTAATTATTCCTAGTTATTGAAGAATATTATCAACGCCGATTGTAAATATTTGTCGTAGTACTTCTGTTTAGTATGTCGAATAGGCGGATAGATTACCATAAAAAGTTTCACCTTAAAAAGATTCGAACCATAAGAAGTTGCATTGTAACGCTAAACTATTATATACTGTTCTCAGAATTTGTTTTTTTTATTGACTTCTAATCAACAACACATCCTGGCCTGGCGATATTTGGACGTAATTAAGCTACACGTATATAAACAAGGGATGAAGCTTTCGACGGGTCCCGTAGTCAAGAAAATGCACTAGGTAGGGGGAGACTTTCCAAAATATCATATGAAACTTTGTTATTTTTATAACTTTTTAGCTTTGGC
Organism: Zanna intricata; assembly: GCA_010016005.3. NCBI lineage: Eukaryota > Metazoa > Arthropoda > Insecta > Hemiptera > Fulgoridae > Zanna > Zanna intricata. The sequence goes on from JAAAKQ030514762.1 coordinate 11,017, forward strand.
CCTTTATAGAAGATGATTTAATGATTTTCATCGTTACCAGTGGATCAACTGATAGTTATACTGCAGTCGTTTAATTCACTTAACTATCTGAGGACTGATTGGCTTGAAGCTTACAAGATCTTACGCCTCTCATACGCATTATACATATTGTTTTCGCTTTAATATAAGAGAGGTTAGCTAAGTCATGCGATGAACCGCGTGTAGCCGAACATTGTCGTGAAGCAGCACGATTCCAGTAGCCTTTTGTTTTGGATTGTGCGATAATATGTCTCGACCTTATTTGTGGTTTCATCCTGAGTCAAAAAATAAACAAGCAGCGGTCTTTTTTAAAACACAGTGCACATGATTTTCCGATCTAACATTGTTCGCTTAAACTTCACTTTCTTTGGAGATATTGAGTGTCTCCCTTCCATGGACTTTTGTTTTGATTCCGGTGAATATGAGGCACTCGTGTTACGTCGCCGGTAACTATTAGGCTTAAAACCGGATCGCCTTCATTTTTGTATATCGTGTGAAAATTCAATGTATCCACTAATCGTTTGTTTTTTGCAACTCAAGTCAGCATTTTTGGTACCCAGCGTGAGCTCAACTTCGATAATATAAGCTTAACGGCACAGTTTCTCAGAGAACACTTTGTGAAATTGAAGGAAATTCATTACACAGTGAAGAAATTGTAAACCGTCATTCTCACTGACTTTTCCATTAACTCTGTCCTGGTCATCCGTAATGACAGACTATCTATCGTCTACTCCGTGCCACATCACGAACGTTTCTACAGTCCACTTTAAATGCGCTAACCTATTTTTCACAATTTCATCGGTCATAGGTTATTTTCCTACATTTCTCTAATCTGTCGATAAATTTCGATCGTTTTTGTACCTCTTGCGTTTAAGAAAAGAATTACAAAACTTATTTCACAGTCGGCGACGCTGTCTGTAGCCATACACGTTTTAAACGGACTGGAAATTGTAAACAAAGACTAACGTGATTTTTCTATAGCGAGCCAGTAGATGTAATTATTCAGTATACACGGCGAAACGGCGACAACCGCGCTGCAGTGGACATATTTCAGGATGATATTTAAAAAAAAATTCATCGTATTATCTTCTTAAATGTATGGCAGTTCATTTCATTTATATTATTTTTATTTTAAGTAATAAGTCGTATATAATTTATCGTATCGAGGTAAGTAATTAATATTGTTTGGTTTTATTGTTTTTTATTGTACCATAAAACCTACATAGTACGTATTTATATTACTCGTGTGTTTCCTGTATGCTTACTTAAATGTCGTTTTCCGGAATTAAAGAAACAAAATTTTATATGTATTTTTTGTTTGTTTAGAAATTAGATACAAAATACCTATTCGGTTGTTCCATTTTAAGTAAATTAGGCGGATGAATAAATTAAAAGTACATTCATAACATGACGGTCGTTTCACTATAATCAGTATAATAACGTCCGGATTTTTTTTATGGTGTAACAAATTGTATAGACGATTTTTAACTTGGTACTTTATTTTTTATCATGACATTTGTTTAGTTATGTGTGAATGAATTTATATACTTCCGTTAAATTTTCGTTCGGTTTAATCTTTATTTTTTTTTAAATTAGCCATTGCTTTCGTCATGATTGTCTTACTTCTGTTACGTAGGAATATTTTGTTTGTCAGAATACAAAGTAATAAATCAGATTGCTAACATAATTAAGTAGGATACGTGTATATTTTCATCAACCAAGCGATCAAATAATTAGGCTTAAATATCCACAATTAGTCGTCACAAGAGAACTAGTTGGTGCAAGAATAGCGCCAATTTAATACTCATTTATTTTATTATGATGTCATTAGATGTCGTTTAATGGGGAAAAGCTGATAACAAAGTTGTTATATTATCATGGCATTGGTTACTAATTTTATTGTATTGTAGAAAAATTATACATGAAAAAATTTTAAAAATGGGTATTTTACATTTTATCGGGTCCTTTGCCCCCCAAAGTGTTTTATTTCGGGTCACTTACACTACCTTTATGCTTAGGAAGACGTAAGAAAACTTTTGTTAAAAAATATGCAATAAATAAAAAGTTTCAATTTTGGGAGAAGAAACTATCTACCCTACTCCTTCCAGATATTGACGCCAAATTTCACCAGAAAATTGACCCATATTCATGAGTCTCTACACAAAATTTCATCAAAATCAGTGTTTTCTGTCTAAAGTTATTAAGTTCAAAGTTATTAAGCCCCAAATACGCCAACATACGTACCTCCCTCCCCCTAATAAATTTTCATTAATTTCATTTGAGAAGCAATTTGGAAAATGAATTTTCACTGGTATTACATGAACTTATTTCTCGTGTAAAGTAAAGAAGTCTTCTTTGTGTCTATGTCAGGAAGAAGATAATACATGACTATAAGGAGAAGGTTTAGGGGGTTTTTTTGGTCAGTGATTTCGTATTTCCACATTACCCATTCATAAAAATGTTTCATCAGCAGCATTAATTTTCATAAAAAAATATTGTAATAGATTTTTACGATTTAAAAAAATCAAAATATTGGATTATCAGATTTAAATACCGTAAAGTTTGATTAAAAATGTATTTAATGTAGAGTTTTTACATATTTACAGTT
>JAAAKQ030514773.1:0-19413 GCA_010016005.3 Zanna intricata
AAATAAAAAAAAAATTTCTAAAAAAATGTCTTGTATCTTTGTTAGGTCGGAAACTTTTCAGACCACCCTCGTATATAGACGTAGGCAGGCCAAAAAAAACTACCCGCATGAAAATTTGTTCCCAACCAGCGAAAAGGTGTGAAATCTACTTCTTGATACAAGTTTAAAAAAATACAGTGAAAATAAACTACTACTCCAAGCGCAAGGTAAGTCAGGAATGCAGGAATATGTATCGTTTTGATATGAGTATATTGTTTTTCCAAAAACTTCTATCTGTAAATAATAGAAGAATCAGAATCCATTCAAGATATGTATAAAAAATTTATAACAAACAATAAAAAAAGATAACAAGACTACCACCTCAGGAACTTCCTCTACAAAATAAAAAATTAATACCCCAAATGTATGCCAAAGGTCTTGAAAGAAAAAACATTGTTAAACACGAAGGGGTTGAACTGAGAACCTCCTTTTTTGAAGCCAATTTATGGTTTAACAATACAAGCTCTAAAGATATAAATCTATTCCTAAAAGATTACTCGTCCAAGGAAAACCTTTGATGATGTTTTCACAAAAGAGAAATAAAGAACAAGAGGAAAAGCAGTTTCATTAATCCAAAATAAACCTGAGTTTTAAACAATTTTAAATGGGTTTAAACTGATTAGCATATTTACTCTTCATCGTAAGTTTTAAGATTCAAAGAGGATTGCATTTATAAATGACGTGTAAGTAAGTCAGAGGAATAAAAATCGTAACATAATCTGTGATTATCCTTTTCCCTTTATTAAATAATTTGAATAGCTGATTCACTTTATCATTATTTCTACACTAAGCTAATCATAACATCTTCAGTCGGTTGCTTCGTGTAGTCCAATGAGTATCACCCATAATAGATTTTATTCTCTATGTCTTTTCTGTTACCTAATATTTTTTTGGGAGAAAACGAAAAAATATAAGTAAATATAAGAAAAATAAAAAATATATATATAAATACGGTTCAAATTATTCAGAACACAAATTAATCAATAAAACAACCCAACCGTTTGTTTCAGAAAACCTGTACGATTTTATACAAACGATAAACATATATTCAAAACAAGAATTTTGGTACACAAATGCAAAAAGAGTTTCAAAAGCAGCGGCGTACAAAAGAAGGAATACTAGGAGGCTTTAAAAAAAAAATGAGAGACAAATAATAAAATAAAACCAAGATGGGTGAAAAGCATCTATCCAACACAACAAAAACGAAAATAAAAACAAAATGTTTAAAACAAATAACTAATACTGTAGATGTAAACGCGCAAACAAACATCCACCCGCGCGCGCGCAAGCAGTGAGTAGGGGGAGGGGGAGTGGCCTTTTTAATGTAAAATCCATAAATTTCATTTTGTTACATTATCACCCAAAATACTGCGAAGCCAGCGTACCAATATTTTCGCCGCAATTCTAACATTAACAATCTAAAGTGAATGTAACGAGACAAGACACTACAGTTATTCAATCGAAACATAAATGATATATTATCTCAAATGACTTTTCCTTTTTAATCCAAGATTATTTCTGTAAAATAACAATGAGATTCACCACTCTACAAAGAAATAGCTATACTACATCGTAAACTAAAACTAATACATCGAAACAATGCACAAAAATAATTGTTTAAATATAAAACTAAATAGAAATCCGATTGACAAACATTTTTTATAGTTTTTTTTTTTAAATTAAAATTAATAAATAAAACAAAATCAAAAAATTAGAAAAACATAATAATTATAATTAAAAATAAATAACCAAAGATTAACACTAGCATTTGCTATTTATCTAATAATTTATTTTATCATTAAAATCTAATGATATATTGAAAGAATTTATAGCTACGAGAAAATTTCAGTCAGAAAATAAATAAGACTAAATCAAAAGTAATGAAATATGACAGAATGAATTAAATATTAAAACAGAGAAAGAAACACAATACAGTACTCAAGTTTTTTTTTTACAGTATTAAATTACAAATGAGGGGGGTACTTAATTTCTATACTTGAAATTATTCAAGTACAATTCTTTACGTTAGTAAAAGAGATTAGACAAATAGGAAATAGAAAGGAAAAGAGAAAAGAGTAGATGGTATTTGGAATGGGGTTTTACAGGAGTGCGTTCAAAATTAAGGACGGTCGATAAAATTTAAAGTGAAGAGGCCAAAATACCTCAAAATACTAAATGCCAAGAAAACATCTGTGACAGAATCGTTTAACAAAGAGACGAAGAAAATCAGTGAACATATATTGAAAATAAAAAAACGAAAGAACCGAAAATCGCGGATTATATACAGAAGATAATTAAAAAAATAGGATGTAATTAATATGCTAACATTAAAAGATTAGCAAAAAAACATAAAAGTATGAAAAGTGTATCAAACTAGTCAAATAACAAATATATAAATGATTACATAATGTATTTTTTTTAAATCATTAATTTATACTGTATAACTTTATAAATTAAACAATTAATGAACAACAGGATTTAGCATCATTTCATCTTACACCAAAAAGTAATAATTTTTTTTTTAAATCAAACTTTGTCAAGATCAAAGTGTAAGTTTCCTTAATGTTTTAATGAAACTGCTTTTTCCATTTACTGTACAAAGTAAATGGAATTGTTCTCAGGATAAAGAAAAATAGATAAATTCCTATTAGATAAAATAAAAACGAGAAATTCCTTAAGTTGTTACGACGAATGAACTTAAGCATTCCCTTTTCTCAAATAATAAAAGATAAAAACATAACTGAACAGATATAAAATAAGAAATATTTGCTTAAGGAATAATATTGTTATTCAAAAAACCTTAAAGCTTTTTCGTTTATACAAAGAGAGATAAAATAAAAAGTAAGATAGTAAGTAGGGATTAGACATTAATATTTTTAATAACAACTTTTAATAACTTTTTTTTTAATAACAACTTGATACCACGATAAATCACAAAATAAAACAAAATGTTTATAACAATTAAAAATAACTTTTCCGTTTCCATATACAAGTAAACAACGTTTATGCATCAAATGAAAATGAAATCACATACGATATAACAAAAAAAGAAGAAAAAAAAAAACGGAAGGGACATCAAATTTCTAACACATTGAGTGACCTTTAAACGAACTGCTTTCAAGTGACCTTCGGACACATAGACACCGTATCCTTATACTATGTCCACATAACAGTTCTTCATAACAGTACCGTTATAATTTATATTGCAAACGTCTTACTGTGATAGAATATTTAAAAAGAGGGTCATACAACAATTTCGTAGTTTTATAACATGATTTTCAATAAAATCATAATAAAAGTTCCGTCAGAAAAACACTTAAACCATCATAATAACTTTAGTTACTAACGCATTTATTAGAGGTACAAAAATTTTACTTAACTATATATTATAAATGATATAAACTTCATAAATAATAAAACTAAATTAAATTTTCAAGAAGTGTTCCATGAACACCATGAAGCGTAGGAGTCACTATTTAAGACACAGCATCATCATAAGTTAAGAAATAAATAATTTTTTTTTTTAAACTTAAAATATTCTATTTATTAGCTATTTATCTTCCCATAAAGAAGCTTTGTCTTTTATTATAAAACTGGAGCATAATTTGTTTGTAAACAAACTGAATTCCAGATGGAAAATACTCATATAGCATAACTGCCACGCTTTCTCTGTAGTATGAAACAGCACCATCTTGAAACCAGTTATTGTCAAGGCAGTGCTCTTCAGAACCGCATCATGATGCATCATTCCGCAGTAACATTGACTGAATGGTTTTCTCTACAATTGAAAAAATAATTGAGAACCGATAATATCACCTGTTGTGACCACACATACCAAATAATAACTATTTTCCAACGCGTACTTGTTCGTGGAGAGTTTTTTTAACAGATAAAAATTATAGTTCTGTTAATTAACAAACCACGAGAAATGAAGATTAGCATTCTTCAATAACACGTCTAATAGAATTAGATTTATTTCGATTAGTTACGACTACAAATATTATATGAAAATGATTATAAACCCACACGACAGATCCGTAATAAAACAGGATTATGTTTTTAATAACAAAAGCAATATTTAAATGAAGCATACAGGAAAACAGCAATCAATCGAAACATTTGTATCAAGTCGTTTTACTGAACGAGTTCTTGGAGTACGTTAACTTTTACACGTTCAATATTATTACAAGTAAATATGGTATCTGTCAGCACCCCCGGCAGTCTCACGTTTATAGGTAGAGGTGCAGGTTCGGTAATAAACCTAACTTTGATCAACGAAGTGGGGCTTCCTCTTATACACAATTGGCATATATTAGAGGAAGAATTCTAGTCAGACCACAAGGGGATAAATTTTAACATAAGAAGAGAAGAACCTCAAGGATATAATAAAAAAAGAAATTGGAGGCCGTCCCCGATAAGTGTTAGGAAATTTTTCAGTGCAGTAACGGAACGAATAGAAGACACACGACAGACCAAGAAGAACTACAAATGATAACACAAAATGAGTCAGATAAAATTAGGCCAAAGGCAAATCGAAACGTAAAGATAGTGTATCGGTGGTCTCGCCAGATAGAGCATTTAAGGAGGAGTCATCCACAACAAAAAAATATGGCAACGATACAGAAGGACGAATATCGAGGATGAGGAGGCAAAAGCTAACTACATAGCATCAAGAAATGCTTATGCTTTCGAGATCAAAAGCGCTAAAAGAAAGTTATGGAAAAAGCTCGTGGAGAACCTCGAAATTGACCCGTGGGGAAGAGCCGATCGGGTCCTCCTGAAAAGATGCTGTGCACCCCCACCCACCCCGCTACTGGCAAAGACAACAATAGATAAAGCAATTCGGAATCTATTTATATTGACCCTGGCGCCATATACAAACATTGCTTACGAAGTAGGGCCCAGAGAAAATTTCTTGCTGCGGTTAAAAAGAAGAATCCCAGGAAAAGACCGGGACCAGACGGGGTTCAGGCGACGTTAATAAAAGGACTAATTAAGGAAGACCCATGGTTGATCATAGACGCACTAAACTCAGCAGTAATTAGTGGGAGTTTCCCCTACAGTTGGAAGGAGGGTTACGTGCCATTAATTGAGAAGCAAAGAATGGAAAATAGCCAAAGAAAGTTTAGACCCTTAAGCCTACTACCAGCTATGGGTAAATTATACGAGAGAATCCTAGCGACTAGGTTAGAAAATGAAACTAAGGGGACGGGAGGCCTATCTGAGGCACAATACGGATTTTAAAAAAACGATCTACTATAGACGCAATCAAGCGTGCCATCAGTTGGGCGAAGGAGAGTCGTTCCGGCACTTGGAGGACCAGAGAGATCCCATTGATGGTCCTCCTTGACGTACGGAACGCATTTGGAAGTATACCGAAGAAGGAGAGTTGAGATATACGATACGGAGAAGGGTTCTTCAGGGGTCTCCACTGAGTCCCCTCCTCTGGAACATAGCTTTTGATGGCGTCCTACATTTAGAGTTACCTGATAATACAGAGGTAATAGCTTTTGCTGACGATGACATTTGAAATAAAATTAAAAACTGTAAAAATATAAATTCTTTTCAAACAGCTGATATTATTTGTCAGGGGTGCCAACTTGAACATCAGACGATTTAATTTACTCTACTAACAGTTTTTTCCGCTGTTACCATTTCTCTCTTTTAATTATTATTGAACGACCTTCGTAATTTTAATTATGAACTACAGTAAATTTGTTTCAAGAAAGAAGGAAAGGGAAAGGCATTGAACCGGTTATTTAGTTATTTACTTACCGATGACAAAAAAACTAACACGATCGTTGTACGTTAATTAAGTACTTTCTTTTCACAAGGATCATATAATTATTTTTACCCAAACGCAGTTCGTAAGTTACGATAGAAGGACATGCACTTACGCAACAATAACTATTTTACGTAGAAATATGATGCATCGTCTAAACGTAACAAAGAAATCAGGCATTACTGTCGGTGAAACAGTAATACAGCTTTTCAAGGCTGATTGATTTCGTAAAGAAAAGAAGAAATAAAATTAGGAAATTATGAGATTAGAAGAACACACGATTTAATTAACTATTACTGAAAATGTAAAAAATTAACGAAACAAAAAAAAATTCATTAAATCATTCCTAGACAAGGACGAGAAAAAACTAACAAAATAATTAACAAAAAACTACAGAAATGTAAAATGTTAAATACATTAATTATTAATAATTTTAAATAAATTATAATTCATAACGTATGCAATTTAAAAAATACACCGTCCTATTCGGGTAACAAAATTTACATAAATATCACCTTTACACGACTTAAAACATTAAATAAACAAGTTTAATACTTTAAAAAGATACTTCAATATTAAAAAACTGGCATTACGCTCTTAAGAACAAAGCATAATATTACTATTTAATAAAATAAAAATATGAATTTCATTACGGAGCGAAGAATAACAAAACACAAAAGTACTTGTAACGCTGTAGTGCAAACATCATCATTACTTAAAGCTAAAAAACTTCTCTCCATTTCTCTCTAAAACCCTTCCATCCAGTTCTTTATACAATATGCATGTACTGTTTTCCTTTTCCACAACCATCTGCACGATCTCGTCGACTCGATCGAGTCGGAATGGCCGCAGTGTGAATCAAGCGTGACTCGTCGCGTCACGCCTCATAGCACAATGTACCTTCTAGCAAGCACATAGTATATTCCAATTTTCTACCTACCACGGGCATCACCGATACATTTTACCTGTCACAATAAAATTTCATTAAAAAATAAAAGAAAACATTCCATAGCGTATACAATATACCTGACCTCTGGAATCTTACTTTTTTATCTTTAATAAAAATAAAAAAAATATATATATATATATATGGAAACGAATGAAATTTCGCCAAAATCAATTATCCGACGTAGAACTCCGACATTTATAACACAATATTCGTATATAAAAAAGCACTTAAATAAAATAAATACACAAAAATTAAGTTAATTCAATTTTACGAGTGCATATAATTACACGAAACTGCTTATTTAGTTTGCTTAAATTAAATTAAAGCACCACCCTTTTATCCGATCGGAGCACCGTACGGAGCAGAAATTTTACAAATATTTACCTTCGAAAATAAATTGTAGTTAACACTAAATTACACTTATTACATTAAAACACTTGAACATTATTACATTACACTTGTTACATTATTACACTTGAATGAAAGAAATTAGCAATTTCTTTAAATGGTAATTTTCTCGGATTAAGTATTTCTCGGATAGTCTAAGGGACTATGTAGTATTATACAGTCTCGGATAGTTTGTACGCCCAAGAAGTATTTTATGATTACATAACATTGCAACAGATGGTCAACAATAAATTCATAATTGAAAAATACGAACCTTTATATAATTCCAATCAAAACTGAATGAGATTTCATCCGTTTATTTGTTACAAACATTCGAATTAAATAACTGTTAATGTCTTTTTTTATTTTATAGAAAAATTAGATATTTATTTTTAAAAGAATTAACGAATCAATTTACTACTCAAAGAAATCGTTTTTCCTTTAATCACAAACATAAACCGCTTGCTTTACCACAATGAATTAAGTTGTTGTACATGCACAAAAAATCAAACAACATATAACCCACATTCGATGGGGCAAAATGTATTAAAATGAGCGTAAAAATGTGACGCTCATTCAAATAAGGTAAAGATCAGAAATCATTGAAGAAATTCATGATACTGTAGAAGATCGAATAAAGTTAAAAAAGATCGGTGATATTGTAAAACATCTCAACTGGGGGAAAAAAAATGTGCATATCTTACATGAATATTAGCATATGAAAAAGGTATCAGAAAATGGATTTCCGTGTTGCTAAAGAACGATCAATATACTCAATCGTGGGCCACTTTCACTTCCATACTTCTAGACATAATTGTTTCTAAGTTGTTAAAACCTAACCCAAACCGATTCCTGCTTCGATTTACAATCATCAATGAAGAAAAGTTAAACAAATAGTTCCTCACCAGTAACGAAAGAACAGTCGAAATAAAACACTACCGTAAGTTCTCCAAAGAAATCAAATACCGTTGTATAAAATGGAATGATTACGATAGGGGGTTTTTTTGGGGTGAGGGGATACACAAGAGATAATATTAATGAAAATTAATATCATAAAAAAATAAAGAGGCAGTCGCGGGACTGGCCAACAGAAATGAAAACTTAAAACAATGAGTACTGATCATTGGTTAATAATTATAATTGATTCTACTGCTGATTATAATTTATGTGATTATTCATTTAAAAGGACTTAATAGACTACTTAAGAAATCGATTTATAATGGTAATGGTAACTAAATAATTTGATAATAAAAATTAAATTTGTTTTCTTTGTTTAACAAAGAAAACAAATTTATTAAAATTTACATTTTAATAATGAATTATACTTTTTTTTTTTTTCAATATATTATTACATTATATTATTCTATTTCTGTAATGTACATTATTTGTATTATCAGATTCTACTAAAAAATGAAACATTGGTTTATGATAACTGAAATATGAAATAAATACTCTTGAATGAAATCTATCCAAATATATTGTAAATTTGCTATGTTATTTTTACACTAAATTTAAACAATTATTTCTGTATAAACACCTTAACAAACTCTTTAATACGTATAGGTTACACAATCATATCAACAAAGCGACGCGCTCCGGATAACTACAACAATCTTTCTATACTATTAATATATAAGTATATGCGTACCAGTATACAGAAAGAGAGAAAAAGAGCGGCAGAAAGAAAGAGAAGGAGATTCGACATCTTTCTTTACTGTATATTGATGTAAACGTATATGCGTATATACGTAAGTATACAGAAAGAGGGAGAGAAAAGAGAAATGTATCGGGAATCACCGATGTTTTTTTCTCCCACTTCTCATTCTTTCATATATATATATATATATATATATATGTTATACGCATATATGTATAAATTCTCTCTCCATATCATTCTCTCCTATATATATATGCTTAGCGTCTCTTGACGAATTTTGATTACGAATCAGCTAAAAAATCTAGCACAAAAGTGTCCGGCACAACGCGCCAAAAAAAGGTTTTCACTTTAATAAACCTTTAAATTATTTTTTTCAAGAATTTAATAAAATATTTCAGCACATGCCGAAAGCAGAAGTTGTTTATTTATTATTTTAAATATGAAAAAAATTATATTTATCTTTCTTCTAATATTCGGTAAGTTTATGTAAAAATCATTGTTATACATAGTCGGATAAATTATTTTGTAGTTGTATACCAGGCTTTGTTGTAATTTATATATAGCACTGATAAAAACATTTTTACTGAGTAATAGTGTTCATCGTACAACCATACCCTGCTGTGAACAGAGAGAAAACTAACAGTAACGAATATTATTTACAGTTTGGTAGGTTTGACACACTAAAATTTTGAAGTACATTAATCTGAAGAAGATCTTTTTTTTTTCTTTAATCTGTTTAGCCTCCGGACCTACCGTAAGATATTACTTCAGAGGATGAATGAGGATAATGTGTATAAATGTGAATGAAGTGTAGTCTTGTATAATCTCAGGTCGACCACTCCTGAGAAGTGTGGTTAATTGAAACCCAACCACCAAAGAACACCGGTATCCACGATCTAATATTCAAATCTGAAGAAAATAGCTGAAACACCTCACTTTTCCTAGAAAGCCTGACATGAATATGAAAGTTTTGAACATTTTTAAAAAGTAAGAAAGTTTTTGAATATTTTGATGAAAAAAATATACGAGTATGTAGTACTATAAAAAAAAAATAATAAACATTTTATTAAAGCCGTACCGTTGTAAAGAAATTGAAAGTTAATTTTTTTTGAAAATGGTGTGTCTACAAAAAAGAAGGCTAGTAAATTATGCATTCTACTGAAAATAGTACATATAAAGAAAAGTATACTTCTTATTTTAAAAATATTCTAAAAGTAATCAATAATAATCCACGTATTCATTCCAACAATCTCTCCATGACTATTAATACTGTTTTAATCGATTACAACCAAATCGAATCGAGGCAACCCGAAAACTTTCCTAAGATAGTTTGGTCTACACAATCTAACTTATGTAATTACAATCCGTAACTTCTGACTATTAAATAACTTACAGCTATGTAATAATTTACGGAGATGAATACATTTATATACAAACATAATCTAAGTTATTCCAACAATTTTTCATTTTAATTATTTATTCTATTCTGGTTAGATTAAACAAACTAACTATCTCAATAAAAATTAGGACTGATTTGAGATGACATTTTATAAACATAAATTTACATGAAACAAAAATTTTATTTCATCAATTCAATCTAGGAAAATAATAACATGAACATAAATATTTATTGGCACGGAAATTGACAACACCGAAAACTCATATCAATATCACAATTTTAGTGTATAGTTTCTATTATAAAAAAGAAGCCTACAAGTAGAAGTAGAATAAATCAAGGGAGATCAAACCATAGTGGCTGTAAAATAAATATTTTTCACACTGAAAAATAACTCATTATTACACTGCTAATTAAGTGATATATTAGACAATAAAGAAAACAAAGACCAATTTATTGATTATCTCTCTGTTATCTGTTTAGCCTCCGGAACTAGCGTTAAGGTATTACTTCAGAGGATGAATAAGGATGATATGTATGAATGTGAATGAGTTGTAGTTTTGTACAATCTCAAGTCGACCACTCTTGAGAAGCGTGGTTAATTGAAAACCAACCACTAAAGAACACCGGTATCCACGATTTAGTATTCAAATCCGTATAAAAATAACTACCTTTACGAGGATTTGAACCTTAGAATTCTTGACTTCAAAATCAGCTGATTTGCGATGTCACGTTAATCACAGACCAGCCCGGTGAGCTATAAAAGCCTCCTAAAAACAATACGGAGATATGAAATGTAACTGAATCCGAGACCCTTCCCAGTCCTTTTTAAAAGTTTATCGAAACGAGACTTAAGCAACCCAAATTATTTCATTAAGCTATTACTACACAACAATAGAATTATTTAAAAAATCAGGATGAAATTTGAATAAATGAAATACTTGAGGGAAGGGAAAAAGATAATACAAAGTACCATAATATTATCGTAATAATACCATAATTTTACATAAATACGAAGCGAATTAATTAACTTCATACTTATAGACAAAGATATAAAACAATTAATATAAATTAGACGTAAAGGAAAGTGATAGAAAACGGTGACTCGATTTCGATATGAAAAACTTCATCAGCAAGGGGATTAATCTAACTTCAAGCCCAAATTAAATTAAAATCTAAAATCAAATAACAAAGCCAGAGTACAGGAGGATCTAAATAAAAAAATAATCGCTTAAGAACGAAACAAGATAACTTCATTAAATACTTAACGAGTATTGAAATGACCTTATACAAAATAAAAGCACAAACGCGAGTACACAGTTAACAGTTTTTCCATATACACTAACATAATTATAGTATATACTGCACGTAATAAATAATATAATCTAAATAAGCAAGTTTATTCTTTATTTCAATAATTAAGAGTTTTTAATTACCACTATTTCAATCTGTTAAAAAAAAAAAAAACAAAATCCACAAATTAAATGAACCTCTTTATCTGAATCTTTTATTTTCTAACGTAAAGAAATCTTTACGACTTGTTAAAATACAGTCGGCCTTGTTCTTTCTAAAAACGATTAATTACTATTGAAATCGATAAACTAGAATAAAGAGTACAAATAAGAAAATAAAAATGACGTTATTTTTATATATAATAAGCGGTAATCAGATTATACGGATAAAAAATCAATAATTTTAAATGACAATTATATTCAGAAAAAGTCATTAAATTAGTAATCAAAAAGAGAAATGTTCAATATAAAATCGGATTAAACCGATCTAACCTATTACCTTTTGTAAAGCTGTATTATTTATTGTACACATCGTTATTTTACGTCCAACAGTAACATAAAAAATACGTCATTCAAGTATTAACGTCATCAAATCCTTTAAATTGCGCATAAAATGAAACGTCAACTATAAAAATGAGATAATGAAAATTAAAAGTTTGATTACATATAAATTATTAGTAATGCAAACTCAACAAAAACAGAGTTAATATTTTAATACGAAGCTCGGCTGATAAATGTTGCACACACATGAGTAGCATGGGAATGAAAAGCTATACTGGAATGAAATTTAAAAAATGTATAAGAACAATACCTTAGCTATAAATTTTATTTTTTCAATATAATCCCCGTTTACAGTGATAAAGTTTTCGAGTGACAAGTTTTTGTTCCGTAACTGAAAAATTCTGCGGTCTTTCCCAGATCCAAGTGGTCACAGCTTCCTTCACCTCATCGTCGATGTAATGAATACCTTTGAGATCCCTCTTGAGAAGAGGGAAGAAGTGGAAGTCGCACAGAAGCAAAGTCCCCCGAGTATGACGGATGCGAAATAGTCTCAAAATTCAGCTTGCGGAAAACCATCAGAGAATTTGCACGGTACCCATCGTGCAGAGACGTTTCAGTAATCCAATTGCAAGATAACATGGCCTACTGCTTTTTTTAAATACGCCTAACTGAATAGCGATGTGTTGCCGAGTGCTTTGAAGCAAACGCCTCTTTTCGATGTTTCTCGTCAGTCACAAAAAATGGTCGTCTGCTGAGAGGCGCATCCTTAGTTGTAGCTTTATCGGTTTCACATTCGCAAAATTTCAACGCCCACCTATTCTCCTGTCAATAGCTTCCTACTATAAATCGCTTTTAAACGATGAAAAATATTCGTAGAATTCACATTTTCTGCTGTTAAAAATTCGATCACTGTGCGCCATTTTAACCGTGTTGACGTAGTGGCCATGCTCGACTCCATTTTAACTATTACTGAAAAGCAAACCGGTAAACGGATTTCAACGCATTATCGTAGGTTTGTAGAGGGGGATTTTAGCTATCATCATGTGCTGCTATGCCTAACTCAACAGTACCTTCAATTTTCGCGTAGCACGCTAGTGTGCAAAATTACTTAGCCGAGGCTCTTACTAAAAGTTAATATTTTTGGTAATTACTCGTCGTTTTAATAACTACCTAACAACATGAAATAGAATATGGTAAAGTCGGTACAATAACTCATTGTTCCAGATTTTTATTTTGAAAAATAGTATAAAAGTATAAATACAAATAAATGGATGGATGGGTCAGCACAATTCCTGTTCGTGAAAAAAAGAGCTATTCTAGACACACATATGTCGTTTGGATAATATTTTATTGTTTTAGTATTTTTATAAAGCAAAACTTCCGGACGTAAAATGTAAAACGGAATTTTATTTATTTTTTTTTCAATTTCGTTGTAAATAGATTCACAGTAAATTCTGATAAATTTTAAAGAAAGCCATTCTTAACTGTGATAGGTACTGGTAACTCACACTACAATAACATGTCTTCAAAGAGTTACATATTTTAGTCTTTTATCCACGAATAAAAGTTCTTGATTTTTTTATTAATTATTTCTAAAAGCAAGATTTTTTTTATCAGTTGCTTCCATTACAAAAATAAAACAAATTTTATATAGTACACCTTACGAGTTCAAAGTCATAAAAAAAAACTAACCTGCCATAACTCAGTGAAGTTTAAAGATCCATATCTAAGTCGAAACAGGATGCTAGTTGTAAGGAACAGAATATACTAATGAAATTTATTTCCGAGATTCGTCATATCTAATTATTTTTTTAAGATCGCTTAGCTTAACTATTTACAAAGGGGTGAAGGTTCCATTTAACATTCAAACTACTAGGTCTCTAATAGGTCACGTTAAGTCGAATAAAAAAGCAAACTGTCAAAAACTGAAAGCCTTACAACTTTTATTTGAAACATTTTTTGATCCAAGGCTTTTTTAAAAATATTTGCAAAAAATAAGTGGGAAAATGTCTTCTTCAAAAGGTTAAATAAGGGATGGTACATCAAAGAGAACTCTGTATCAATTTTGGCCGTAGAAAATCGCTCCAAAACGCTTTTCTCAGTAATTTTATCATGTTTTCAATTAGGATTTATAGTTTTTGAGTTTTCTGATAAAATACTGTGTTCGGATTAATTTGTTCGCCATTGAATATATATATATATATATATAGACAACCTAAGTTGATTAATTAGTTATAATTTTAAAGAATTAACTTACGGTTTTAATTGAATTTATTTAGTTTTAAAAGTGTTCTAAGATTTATTTACCAAAGGAAAAGTAATATGTTTAACCAATAGAAGTTAACGTCAATAAACAACACTGCGCTATTCAGAGAAAAAAAAAACTTGAAACTACTAAATAAATGCTAATACTATAAAAATTTAAATAGAACTGGAGCAACAGAATATATATAATTTACTAAAGTTGACCGTTCGAAGGAAAGATTTAGGGTAAAAAAGTGAGAGGTAAATCACAAAAGAGTGAGAGGAGGAACGAATGAGCGAGCGAGGGAATCAATACAGTGGAACGGTTTCTCCATGGTGTAATAGTGAGCAACAAATATAAGGTAGTGAGCCTACCGAACAGGTAATCCGAAGTACTGAGAAAAATGTAGTACTATGCGTGCAAAATAACATATCGTTAACAGCAAACAAGAAGATAAAAATCCTTTCTAAGAAAATTAAATAAAATATAAAAGACCTTTTTGTGCTTTATTAAGTAAGAATTTGACGTAAAGTTTAATGAACATTTTAACTAGATGATAATTTAGTAAAAAAAGAATGGTATAAAATATTGATTACTGACAAACTTTCTCACCCACCGCCAACATTGAGAATAACAAATTTTCTAGCGCTCCCCAAAATTTTTAAACTTACCATCTGTTAAAAATAATAACTGCAATCGCTGTTAAGACGCGCTCTTAAAAACAGCATTTAAAAAAATTTTTCAATTTCCATATTAATTTGTATCAATACGTTGCTCAGAAGGAAAGATATGCAGCATTAAAGATAAACGTAGTCGTTTATCTTTAAAGTGAAATATTTCGGTTCAGAAAAATCGTAGAAAGATATACAGAAAAAGAAATTAAAGCTAAAGTCCTAAGCTTTTAATCGATTTTAATGCAGTTTACTGAAAACATTTCGTTTCCCCAGTGCGCCCGATCTAACACGAAAATTTATTTAAAAATTTTTCTTCTCACACTTTTTTTTTTTAATTTGATGATGTCAAAAAGAAGAGTATTAAAGCATTAATTTTTTTTTTTATTTGTGTTATTAAGCATCTAGGTTGCAAAGTAATTGTAATACAATAATTTTTTTATCATAAGGTACATTTAATTTTTTATACCAATAAAATTTTTTGTACTGGTTAATTTTTTGTACTGGTCAGTAGATATTTAATCGTAGTTTGAAACATAAGGATAAAATAATTTTTGCCTTTTTTTCTTAATCAGCCATCCCCTTCCTAGACCGACTAAGAGCAAACAAAAAGATAAAAATTTTCTGTACCCAATTTTCTGAGGGCCTTCTACCGCACCATCTGAAGGCCTCCAGCGCCCAAAAGGGGGCGTTATCGCTCACTTCTGAGAACGAATGGTATAAAATAATAAATCTTAACGAAAAACTAAACCAAAAGTTTATTATTGAATTCAAACAAACATTTTAACTAAATTTGAAACTTTTACACCATTTAACCATCACAGAACACAATTCAAGGGATTTATAAACACCTTGGGCAACATGATTAGCAATTGTACTTATACGAGAATCACAATAAAACTTTAACATGGACAAACAATACGTGCCATGTTATAAACACAATCATTGACATATACAATCACTCCATATTTCAATATTTACTTGTATTCAATATGTAAGAACCATATTGAAATTCTACATGTACATATTATATATATATATATAATATGGCATATCTTTAGATATGTTATATCTTAATAAAACTAACGTGCTGAAATTTTAAATTTGTAGTATTACAAAAACATAAACTGAAAACTAAAATGAAGGTACAAAATTCGATCAAATTTATGTTTACTTTAGGCTAATTCTAATTTCGTATTCTTTCCCACTTAAAAATACCGCCATCAATAATACCGACTGAATCGCAGAGCTAGCAGTCTATAAAGCATATCACAACTGCACGCCTGGCTTTCATTTCAAAAACCAATACTTTTGAGTGACTTTCAAAGATCAGAGTTATAGATCTATCACAGAAAATTTTTTTGTCTTCATTTCACTATCGTTCAAGTGTGTCAATGCTAATTAGTTAATTAACGTATGACTAAATATGATTTACTCTTCCCAGTATTGTACTACATCTGTTAACATGTGCTCCTGCTACGCACGAATCATAAAACGTAAAAAGTAGTAGAAAATATTTTTAAGTAAATTTGTTGGTTTAATTTAATATCGGAATATTAAAATTGTATCAACTAAACTTTTTAATTCTACTTTTTTATTACTTACTTTTTTAATTCTACTTACGAATATGGTGAGAAAGAAAACCATTTTAAGGAAACTCCAAGGAAAGAAATCTTCAGATATCATCGATGTATCAATTTCATTATCAACGAATAATTCATAAACAGATTAACCTTGCTCTGTTATTCAGTTATGTAAACTTATTCTTGAAATACAATACTATTGCGTAAATATAAAACAACATGAAAAAAATAAAATAAATAAAAAATATCTGCATCAACAACAAAAAAATTCTACGACTATCAACCTGTAAATATTCTGTAAGCGTATGGAACTGACTAAACAACCTCTAGGAACTACGATACGCGGAGACATCTCGTTAGGCAAGCTATATGTTTTAGCTAAATTAGTCAAATTATAAACAAACAAATAATACAACAATATTTTAAATTGTTCATAGGATCGATCCGAAAACATACAAAAAAATCTTTATATACATTTGGGTTTGTATACACAACTTTCATATCTGTCTCTTTCTCTTTATCTGTTTAGCGGAACTACCGTAAGGTATTACTTCAGAGGATGATGTGTATGAATTTGAATGAAGATATATATGTTGGTGTAATAACTTTTTATTGTAAGCAATCTGACATAAAATGATCACATCTCATAATTAAAAACGACATAGCCATTTTTAAAAACAACGAATAAGCTATTGCAGAATTGTTATGAAAGGTACTGAAAGAATTGTTCTTCCATCAGGTTTATTCACTATACTGATGACAAACACAACAAAATACAGTTGATATTCTCAGTCGAACAAATAACACTTGTTTATCACAGACCTTGACTAACCAGTAAACATCATCATTTCAAGAGAAAGTGCTGACCGATACCTCTTGTAAGCCAAGAATTATTTACAAACATGATTTAAAAATGACAAGAGATTGTACAAAGCAAAAAAAAAACAATCTCTTCGAGTTATTTGTATTACAATGAAACACAAATATAAAATATAAACGCTCATTTTTACAGCTTAATTTTGTGTTAATCTTTTAATTACTTAATAATAATTTAAGTTTTAATATTAAGTTGAATTAAATTAGTATATTTAATAACAATTCATTTTATCTATACAAAACTTCCAATTAAACTTTTATATTAATTTAAATAAATAATCAAAAGATATAAAACATATTGTAAAATAATACGTGAAAAGTGATAGCTCTAGTACAAGTATTTAACTGGATGAAAGAATTAACAAGAGCTTACGTAAAACCTTGCTAGTTAATCCAGAAAAAAAAATTACGAACCTCTAGAAAATTTAAAAAAAATATACTTGTTTAAACTGATAAAAACGGTATCATAAGCAAACTTAAATTACTTTTGAAGGAAATATTTTATTAATCTGAGGCTGAAAATTTACATTTCAAGAGTCGAATATCTTATTTACTTTTAGTGCAGCGTTTATTGAATTTTTTTTTTGTTAACATAGGGAAATATAAAAAAAAAAAAACGCTCGCCGTATGAAAAGAAACAGTTTCCAAATAATCAACTCAATTAACTAGAATAAGGCGTAAAATAAAAAGATGTGAAATGTAAGCAAGATTCAGAATTTTTGTTATCTGCCAAGTTTTCCAAGTAATTTTCTAAAACCTTTCTGTGAAAATACAGTGAAAATTAAGATATATTTTCATTCAGCTATAACATTTTAATAATAAATCATTTTTTCCATATCTTCTACACGGACCGTGACTGTATTTCTGTTTAAAACTTCTTTCATTAATGGTATCTGGAAAACCTTATTATAAGAATACAAAAAGAAATTTTCAGTATAAAATTAAAAAGAAATGACCAAATAATTGCTATATTTGGTCAAACACGCACAATAATGTATTTCGAGAAAGTAGTAACTAATGGATAATACTTTCTCTTGCATGAAGAATAACATTCAAATTAAAAGTAATTGGATATTAAAAATGTGATATCATCAATTTAATTATGGGTGAACCAAACAACCTACAAAAAACTAACAGTTTTTGAAGGCGATTCAAATCTTACGGGTCAAACGCTAAACAGCGGACTTCAGTGACCATTCTGAGCTAATGTTTAAAATCATTCTATCAAAAAACCTATCAAAACAAAATTAGTTTAGAAGTATCCCTAATTAAAAAATTTGGTATATGAGGAAAACGGATATAAAAAATCATTAAAAAAATCGAATTTGGAATAAAATAGCCTTATTTTTACCTTTCCGTCTAGATAGCCCATAGCAGAGCTACAAACAGCTGTAGAATGGGAAGTATTATAATCGGTCCAACCTGGGCACATGCCGTTTTAAACGGATCATGACCTTTTCATACTTAAGGAGCCCAAAAACCGGATGGAAATTTTCCGGAAATTAATGTTCGTCTATACCCGTATGTGTTCGGTTTTGGCCTCTAAATCACTTTATATCTTCAGAATAACTACGACTGATTTTGTCCAAACATGGTCAAATTAGTTCTACATATTATCACATTGATGCCATTTAATTTTCAACTTAAAAGATGAAGTGGGCTGGGCTGTAGATCATTTTTTATTTATTTTTTTTTTTTTTGTAGGGGCGCTGCGTTTTTCGCCCGTGTTAACACCAAAAAAAATTTATGAAATAAATTTTTTTTAAATTCTAATACATAAATTTTAAAGCAGATTAAAACCTAAAACTAGAATGAAACTAAAAATAACAAATCAATACATAAAATAAAAACTTTAAAAAATAATTTCACTAAAAACCTACTATTAATATCACATTAATGTAAAAACTACCACTAAATTAAAATAATACCTAAAACTGATAATACAAATAAAATATCACTTTTTTTTTGTCTTCAGTCATTTGACTGGTTTGATGCAGCTCTCCAAGATTCCCTATCCAGTGTCAGTCGTTTCATT
>JAAAKQ030514784.1:0-13136 GCA_010016005.3 Zanna intricata
GGGGGGGGAGAGAGAGGGGGAGGAGGGGGGGGAGGGAGGGGGAGGGAAGGAGGGGGAGAGAGGGGGAGGGGAGAGAGGGGGGGGTTGAAAAACCAAAACCTATTAAAAAAAAGAATCAAACATAATTTTAGTTAGAATATGTATATGTAGGGTTTTAAAAGGGAAAAAAGGAAATATATTCACTCTTTGGCGAATTTGTAAATAATGCACGAAAAATATTTAACTGATCATACTCAAACTTCCAGCAAATTAAGTTACAAATACTTATTGTATCCAAAAATAATTTCAACATATAACAAAATAATAAAAAGGGCTTTTAATTTTGTAATATAATCTTTTTAGAATAAAATTTGTTGTTAATGTACAGTTAAAAATAATAAATTTTATATAACATTTAAAATAAAAAATAGACAAGTGAAAATACAATCTGAATAAAAAATTCATTTTTAGTAATTTATCATTTAAAATTCAGGAAATACATAAACATTTTAAAATAATTCAAATTCAGTACATCCACTTTATTCTATTATTGACATAAATATTAATAAATGAACTCCTAACAGAGAAATATAACAGAACTTATCAACTAAAAGTCATTCACCCCTTAGACCATTTTTATCCTTGATTTTTAATTAAAAATTGCAGTAAAAGTTTTTAAAAAGTCTCCCAAATAGTGAGTTCTGTTTTATCAGTCAATTATAGGTGAAATAAAAACAATTCTACAGAGAATGAAATTAAAACAAACACTCCTTAAATATGTAGTTTCTGCACTTTTAAAACTGACAAAAGATTACACAACAGAGAATAGATTAATCAGTTTTATAAGTACTGACTAAAATATAAATTTAAATGTAAATAAAGTTTAATTATTTGAATCGTAACTTAATTTTTTTCAACCAATAATTTTGAGGCTGATAAGAAAGAATGTATTTTTGTACATAATTGAATATGAGTAACCATTTAGCATTATCAAGCTAGCAACGTATTTTCTTAAATAAAATTAAAATATGTAAATTAAAAAAGTACAAAGGCTTGAGTTTAAAAATTGTAATAAAAAAAACTTTAAATACATAACAATGGAAAGAATTCTACAATAGGTTGGTTTACTATGGCAATTTATGTTAATTTATAATTTTTAAAAAAAGAAAAAATACTGCAGTAATGAGAATAATATTACTTTAAAACCAACTTCTTGTTACTGATAAATATGGGTACATTGAACTGATCAGAAATGTGTCACGAAACCTTCAAATGGAGCACAAGTTGGAAAATATTCTCTTTCCCTGTTCATGCATGGTATACTTTATGTAATGATATTTTATAACTGGGTGCAATCATAAAAACTCTGTTGCAGTAAGTGGATCAGATGGGCGGTTTCAGTTTCAGTTAACCTTGAAAATGTACCCAAAAACCCAGTTTTTTGCCTCAACTCCAGTGCCTGTGAACCAATTCTATTTCTACTAGGTTTACATTATCCTACAGAGTTTCATAAAATTAGTTAAAAACTTAATAATGACAAAAAAAGGTAAAAATGTACTCAAAAATCCCACTTTTTTGTCTCCAATGGTTCCTGTCTCCAATGGTATTGGTTCCTCTGAACCAATATATCTAAAAATCAAAAGAATTCTATTCCCAATAGGTTTACAAAACTGCACCAAGTTTTTTCAAAATTTGTTAAGATTTACATCTATTAGGGTAGATGAAAAACTCTTATACATATAAACATTGCAGAATTGTGTTCAGGAGACTCCAAAATGTAAAGAAAAGTTTGTTCCCCTCCCCATGACACTACTTGTAAATCTGACTGGGTGCAGTAGCGATTTCTACAAATTCTTTGGAAAGCAGCTAAAAAATATTAATATTTAATTAATTAGTGTTTAAGTATTTCAATTTTTTGGTTAGGATATCAAAACTTAACCAAAAAAAATATTTCTAGTGAGATATACTTAATTAGTATACACATAGTATTACCATTTATGTAAATATTACTTGTGACATTATAAATAAAAGTATTTTGTACGTATCATCAGTCCTATGTAGGTTTTGAGTACAACATTTGTTAAGCATCAAACCAGAATAATTTATTTTAAAAAAATTAAAGGAAATGTAAAAAAAAAAAATTGTGCCCGGTAGAATAAAAAGAAAAGCTGAAAATATACCCAAAACCCCTGTTTTTTTTTTGCTCTAACAATAGTAAATGTGAACCAAATCACTTGAAGATCAATAGGGCCCTAATTCCAATAGGTTTACGTTGCCCCAGCAAGTTTCATCAAAATCAAAAAATTTATGTTCAGCAGAGCAGATAAAAAATATGACAAGGCACAGTAGCAATTTCCAAATTCTTTGAAAATCTGCTAAAAAAAAGAAAAAACTTATGTGTGTATGTGTGTATCCACAACTCAAAAACCAATAAATTATGATAAACCCTGAATTATTTTTGTTTGTTTTATAATGTCTTAAATCTTTGGGTTGAATGATTTAATGTATTTTTGATTCTTATTTGAATCTAAATGAGGTAGATTTAAATCACAAGGACATTATAGATATTACAGCTTAATTTACTCTTTTTTGCATTATTCACTTTTTTGTACATGTTACATAAGTTGAATGAGCTAATTTACACTAATGGTGAAATGCTTAATAAATTAAAGAAGAAAATATGGAATTGATAAAATATAAACTGATGAGATAACATGTGATATAATTTTGAGAGAAAGAAATTCACCCAGCAGCCACTGAGTGTGAGGAGCATGAAACTGTTGTAGAAGTATTCATTCAATACTTTTAGGATGAATAAACTGTAAATAAAAAGTGAATTAACTTTATTTTTAATCCATATCCCAGTCTATTAGTATAGTTGGAACTTGCAACCATTTTTCAGAAAATCTATAATGTGAAATAACAACAAAATTTGAGATAAAAATTTAATAATTATTTAAAAAAAATAATTTTAATGTAATAAATTACATCACTGCAGCCTATTTCTTGTCCATAAGTTAGCACAAATGCAAACATTGCAGCTACTCTGCTACTTGGAATGAATATAAAGCTGAATATGATAGGTGGTAACGAAATTAATTAAAGTATCTGCAGTGGAAATATAACTAAAAATTATTTCAGGATCACAGGTCAAAATATGAAATAAAAACCTAGGATGAACAGAAAGCAATAGTTTGGTAGATTAAAGAATATTCAATTAAATGATTGAACATAACTGAAGGGTATAGTTGTAACATAATAAAAGATAATACAAACAATAGATGTATATAAAACTAAAATTTAGTGACATGTTGTAATGAGACCTTCAGATATAACCAAAGAATACTTCTGGAAGACAATAAAATTAAATCTATACAATTTAATTTAATGTATCTATGAATGGCAAGAACAAAAATAATTAATATTTAATGAAAATAGTAATTTACCTAAAATACATAAGAGATAAGAGAATATTCAGTGGTAAACTGTTTTACTAAAACAATGTGGTTCCTACATTACCATACATAGTACAGAAAAATCTTCCAAATGGTAATTAATGAGGGAGAAAAAAAATTATAAAACAATATTCACTGTAAAAATTATTAACAAGCTATGGAATGAAGGCTACACATAAATAATTTTAATTTTACACCTAAATAACTTAACAATTTATATAAAACTACTTTTAAATGAACTGATAAATATAATTCATTCAAAAAATAAGAATTACAAAGAGTAGAGTAAAATATGATTCTGATTTTTTTTTTTTAGGAAAAAGGTATGGAAAAAATAACAAAATTCATAAATGAAAATTTAGAAACCCTACAATAGCAGAATTAAATACATTTTAAAAAGTAAAAAGATTTTTAAAAAAAATTTGAATTAAAACTAATGCAGTCAATAAAATAAAGCTGTAAATTAAAAAAATCTATATTAATCTACAATAAAAAAGAAAAATATTTAAATACTATATAAAAAAAAAAGATTAAATATCATTTATGCTACTAAACAATAGGAATTATTATAACTTTATTTAAAAATGTATAAATATAATTACAAATTAAGGAATGACTATTTACTATCTTCTAATCATATTTATATATATTGTCTATAATAAACAAAATAAAATATATTATTAATTGTATAATAAACAAATTCATGAAAAAGTTATAATGTAGGCAGTTATTTAAAAATAGCATTGACTAAAAATATAATTCACTAAAAAAAAAAAAAAATTAATTTAAACATTTTCAAACTATATGTTTTTTAATGTGTATTCTAATTTTAAAAATTCATAACATTTGCACAATTTGACTGTTTACATAAGGAATTCAAACAATCCTACTTGATGTCAACTATGCCAAAAAATCAAATATAAGGTATACATTATCTGCTATAACATGATATATATTCATGGAATGGTACTTATACTTAAATCAGCCAGATTATTGCAAAGTGGTTTTTTTTGTCGAATAGTCAGTTAGTATAAGTAGTTTATAGAGATTTAAAAGAGATCTATAAATTCAATTTTTTTGTTAGATGAAAATCTTATAGATAATCTCAACTTCTGTGTGTGAAAATATGTATTTTTAAGAGTATGAAAAACTCAACTTACTGATATTTGAATCTGAAATCTTTTAGATGAAAGAAAAAAAAATTGCTATCACTTTGTCACGGAGGTTAGTGGATTTGCATAATTATTTCTGTAATTTAACTATTTCAAAATTATTATTTAATATATTATGATGATGATCATCATAATTATTATTTCTATTTATGTTCACAAATATGGATGAATGATTTAGACTCAACATTTTGTTTAATTCATAGATTCTTTTTCTGGTGTTTCAATTTACACAGAGTAAGAAATCAGAGCAGTGTGCATTGAATAAAAACTAGTAAAAATATGAAGATCCATTTTTTATGCAATGTAATCAGGATATGCATAAACAGATTTTTTAAAATTTAGACAAATGAGATGAATGAAATGACAAATGATCCTGAAAGTTTTAATTTAAAACCTGTATGCTGATTGACCATAAAAATAACTGGCCAGCCAGTGGTCTCATCTAGACTACTGACCAACATTTAGTTCCAATGAATATATGACCAAGAAAATATATATTATTTTTTATGGATTATAAACACATTAAAAAATGTATTTTATTCATTTGTAACATTTACATGTTTAAATGTTGTTTTTCACTAACAGAGGTATAATTCAACAAACTGCTCCAGTAGCAGTACTCTTTTACAATGGTCAGTTATTTAAGTTTTTTTTCTACTTTTCAAAAGTAAAAAAATTAGGCTATATTATTAGGAGCACTCTAACTTAGATCCCGTGTCTTTTGAAGAGTAAGACCCACAAGGATTGAGTCCCCATTAAAGTAAAATTCCGAGATACTGTCAATAGCATGTATTTGGATTAAGGTTAGAATTCAGTTAATATTTTATATCAGTATAAATATACCAGGTAAAGATAAAGATGAGTTGAGTGAAAGATCTCGTAGTCTACGGACATCTCTATAGAGCTCCTGTTTTCGAAGGTTTCTTGGTTGGATTACCGATTAGTTTTTTGGTTTTGTGGATAGGATATTGATGGGATAAGTGTAAAGAAAATTGCTGTAAATTTTTTTTAGAGAAATTTATTGCTGTAAATTTTTAGAGATTGAACGATGGACAACAAAATTATTTCGGTTTTTCCCTTGTGGAATTTATTCCATATGGGATAAACAGAGAAGTACTTTAGCATTAGGACAGGTTTCACAGCTTAATTTTTATGGTTCTGTAAATTGGATATGGTGGGTGGACAAACAAGTGATCTGTTATTAAGTTTCATGGTGTTGTGCAACGGATTAATTGTTTTTATTAGTACTTTTTAAAACATTGAGATTACCTAGTGTAGTATAAGAATTGATGAGAATTATTCTAAGTCAGTAAAGTAGTTACTCTATGTCAGTAGTACAGGATTATGTCGTCACAATATAAGACAAACAAGGTAATAAAAACTTTTCAGTGAATTTCGACTTAGAATAATTTTAACTAGTGTTGGACTTAAAATAATTTTTCTGGATTTGGACTTAGAATATTTTTGTGCTACTATGATGAATGATTTTTCTAAGTGTTGTAGGACTCACTTAAAGGGTTTCCTTTCCTGTTAAATAACTCCTGAAGCCTAACTCCTTCACCCCTTCCTCCTTGGATCTCCATCAATCCCATCGGAGAAGAGAAGTGGCCAATTGTTCCTTCTGTGAAGAAGAAGAAACACCTGAACATAGGTTATTTCAGTGCATCAGATGGGAAGAATTAAGAAGAACATCTGAAATACACCAACTAGCCCCTGAAACTCTGGGTAAATATATGCTGACATCCAGGGATGCCTGGTAGAGCATCTGGTAAAGGGCATTGTGAAAAAGAAGGAAGATTATGACAGAAGCATAAGACACTGAAATCGCTTCGAGGATGAGGGAGGGATGGATAGCCCCACTTGTGAGGCATGGCATGCTTAGATGTGCCATGCTCGATGACCAGCTGGGGACTTCAGAACTTCCCTGTCTGCGAGGTTCGTGGAAAAAAAGAAGAACATGAGATCTTTGATTGATGTTAAAAAAAAAGAGAGTTCCTGGTCCTAAACAAACAGCAGAATGACCCAGGTCCCAATAAATATAATTGGAGAACATAAATAATAAAGAATGATGAACCTTACCACGTTCCTAGACTCCTTCCGCTCTAGCGCACCTACTAGAGTGAGACGTTCCTTCCCTGGGTTGAGCTTTACTTAATTGGAGATTCGACTCAGGGAAGAGGAAAAAAAAAAATGGTAAAGATAAAGGTAATAAATGGAAATCTCTCTTGCTTTGATTCTTTTATGTCATCGATCCTATTTTGCTGACAAAGCCTGAATCAATCTCCGTAATAGAATCTACAAATGAGATATGAAATTTAACTTAATTACGTTAAATTTAATTTTCATAAGAATTTACATAATCCATCCGATAATAATTTCACCAGAATTCTTCACACAATTTAACAGGTATCTAAAAATGTAACACATAGTATTTTACTTAATATATTCTTAAATGTTTATATCATACAATTTTTTTTAAAGAAATGAATTCATTTTGAGTAAATATATATTAAAATTACAAAGAAACAATTTATAAATACAAATTGGTTTATTTCTTTTTATATTATACTAAATCGTGTTTGATTTAAAATAAAAATAAATTGTATCTAACCTAATTAATTATTTAATTACAATTACTCATTAAAAAAAGCTAGAATTCACATGAAATAACATATAGCATGATCATACACATATGGATAAAATAATTATTTGCACAAGCAAGTATGTAATATATAAACAGGTACAAAAATGAGAAGGGTAAAAATCAGCTGGTTAAATTGGCATAATTATTTTCTGGTTGTTCATATTTTCTACCAGTTAACAAGTATGTATTCATATGATCTTTACCCTTAACATACACACTTCCACGAGGTGTGAATTTATACCAACGTGTTAAAACGTGTAAAGATTCACTCGGAACTTGTATTTCTCCTGGAACACCAGTAGAATCCATTCTGCTAGCAATATTCACAGCATCACCCCATATATCATAATGTAATTTAGTAGTACCAATAACACCAGCTACAATATCTCCACTGTTGAAACCAATACTATATGAACAGAAAAATATTTATTAGTGTAAAGGAAGAAAGTAAATAAATAAGAACATTACAAGTATTAACCAACTAGGAGATGAACCTACTATCAAATGATAGGAAATTTTAAGTTGTAACGATCTGATTACCATAAAAAAATGTAGTAATCTTCATACAAGTGTGCTTGAGCAAGAACAATATTATAATTTTTGTGTGTGAATTTTAAGTAAAAAATCGATATGTGTAAACTACACTCATGTTTGTCAATATCTCAAAAATTACTAGTAAATTATTTAAATGATTTTTATAACTGTGTTAAGTGAACTTTCAGAAATATTTTATTATATATAAGATAAAATATTCTTCTTCCTTAGGATGCAATAGGGAAGAAACTAGTGCAGGCCAGTCTTTCTACTCTTTTCATTACCAATCTCTAGATGTTAGACCATTAAATTATAGATCATTTAGATAAGCAGAGTGACCTAACTTCAAGTTGTATTTTAAAGCATCATTAAAAATAATAACAGACAACTTCATGTAGTTATTTTTTTATTATAAAATCGTAAACTGTTAAGAGATGATATGGAAATAAAATTTACAAGGGAGTCAGAAATTTCTTTTACATATATGGATGAGTGTAACTGAAGTCTAAAGATTAAAAAACTTGACAGGTAATATTTCATGAATGAAATGAAAATATAAATTAAGTAAAATTCTCTATTTACATTAGCAAAGGTGTACATATTTACCATATTCTTACAAAAGATGTCTGATATGAGTGTCCTACTTAGTAATGCACTTTTGAGCTAGCATCACCATAATCAGACTCACCTGCTCCAAAACGAGTTTGTCAATTTATTCTTGAATGTTCGTCTTCAGTTCTCAACAATGAGGGGATTTGATTCATAAAATATTCTATAAATAGCTCCAAAGAAAAAAATCACATCCAGACAAATCTAGGAAACTCAGAAGCCATTACACTTTGTTGTTTTTTTTTAAAACCATCATCATGTGCTAGTGAATGGTTTTATGTACGACACTTAACTGAGCATAGAATTCTCTGAAAATTGTATGGTACCCTTCTGTAGTGACAGTCTAGTCAATAAATACTGGCCTCACTATCTTCTTTTTAACTGTTCATTCATATATAGCTCTCAGTCATTGATTGATCATGCTCCTCTACTTCCTTCAGTTCTGTCACAGTCCTACTGGTAGCTTCTTTGATAGTATCCAGCCAATCGGTTCTTGATCGTCCCTGTTGTCTTCTGTTCATCATGCGTAATGAGATATCCTTTTCCAAGAAATATTTTTCCTTATGACATGACCAAAGTACAATAGTCACAGCTTCAGAATCTGGCTTTCTAAGAAAAGAAGAGTCTTGATTTTATCAAAAATTTCTTTGTTGGTTATTTTGGCCATCCCTGGGATTCTTAGCAATCGGCATCAACTCCAGCTCGAAAGCACCAATTCTGCACCTGTCTGCCTTACTGAAGGTCCATGTTTCACAGCCTTAGGATGCAATAGGGAAGAAACTAGTGCTGGTCAGTCTTTCTACTCTTCTCATTGCCAAATCTCATTCAATGTTCTTATCTTCTACAATTGTCAGTATCTTCATCTTCTTAATGTTGAGATGAAGTCCAGTCATTTCACTTTACTCTTGCACTGTCCTGATCAGAATTTCAACATCTTCCACACTTTCTACTGGCAGGGTCATATCATTTGTGTATCTTAGACTGTTAAGAATTCTGCCACCAAGTCTTACACTAATACTGGAGTCACCAAGACTGGCATTTCTCATAGCAGATTCTACATATAGATTAATAATTAAGGGGATAAGATACAGCTTTGTCTAGTACTTTTTTTTTATTTTAAACCGATCAGTGTCATCATATGGTATATGGACTGTGGCTTCCTGGTTAAAGTCTAGAGACTTGATTGAGCATACAAGATGTTCTGGCATACCCATTTTTCAGAGAAAGTTCCATAATATGTCTTAGTCGATAGTGTCAAATGCCTTGGAATAATCATTAAGTATATACATATGTTTGTGATGTGGTCTCTTCTGCCCAATCCCCTTCTGAAACTGGCCTGGATTTCAAGTAGTTCTCTGTTAATGGTAACAATGTGATGTTACAGTAGTTTGTGCAGTCTTTGGAAATGCCTTTTTTTCAGAAGCTCATTTTCTTCTACTGGTTGAGTTGGTTTGTTGATGTTGAAGAGCTATTCTATATATTCCTTCTAGCAGTTATGAACTGCTTGTTAATCGTGCAGTATTTCTCTGTTTTTTTCTTAGGATTGTTGATTTGTAAGCAAAGAAAGGTCTCTGGACGGCTTTTTTTCACATGGCTTTATATGTTTGATATGTTTATGTGGCTTTCTTGTTTACTTCTTCCATCATCTCGCATTTTTTGTTCCAAAACTTATCTTTGTCCCTTCTAACCTCCCTTTGAAAGGTTGCATTCAGTCTCCTAAACTCCTCTCTGATTCCAGTGGCTTTGGCTTGCCTTCTCTTTTCCACAACGCTGATTATGGCATTGAACAACTGATTAGTTGCCTAATAATATTTACGTGCTCCTGTGGTCAGGGAACTCCCCATTCAATTGAAAATCTTTGGACGATAGTCAAAAAATGACTCTCAAAAATGAATTGGTATCATAAAAATTGATCTTTATTAAAACAATCTCCCTCTATGAATTGGAATTAAGACCATGTTGATGGTGAGGGGGCTTGATTGCTCAGTAATACGGAGTAGCTGGACTAAAGGTGCAACCATATCAGAGAGATATCTGTTGAGAGCTAGACTAAGGAATGATTCCTGAAGGAGGGAAGCAGAAGCTTTCTAAAGTTGTTATGGGTGTAGGTCAAGTGGACTTAAACAGCCACATCAACATCAATCTTCTGAGTAATGCATAGCTAAAAGCAATGAAAAACTACAGCTGTTTTTTTCCCAAGAAAATGTAGCTCTGCATTTTCATAGGTAAACTAGCCCCAGTTGGGGACTAATAAGGAAGAGGTCACCAGAAAATTAAAAAATAACATTCTACGGGTCAGAGCATGGAATGTTAAGACCCCTGTTCATCTACTTTTTAATGTAGATGAACAGGGGAATGAACTACTTTTTAATCTTTAGAGAGAACTAGTAATTAATGACATTAAAAAACAATTTAGATTCAGAGTATCAGTGCAAGATGAAAAGATAAAGATGCTACAATTTGGGGTTCTAACTGAGAGTAAAAAAGATTTAGAAGAAACAACTACATGAAAACAAACAAGAACAAAATGAAAGTAATGAAATATAGTAGAAACAATGTAGATGGACCACTGAATACAAAAATATAAAGAGAAATATTATGGCAATAAAAGAATTTTGTTATTTGGGAGATAGAATTATTAAAGATGTACAAAGCAGGAGCAATATAAAATGTCAAATAGTACAATTGAAATGCGCGTTTGCTCAGAAATATAATTTGCTTACACCAAAAATTAATTTAAATTTTAGGAAAAGATTTTTGAAAGTATATGTTTGGAGCATATGTTAGTGAAACTTGGGATGATCAGAGTACCTGGAAGAAAAGATTAGATTAGAAGCTTTTGAAATGTGGTGCTACAGGAGAATGTTGAAAATCAGATGTGTCAATTAAGTGACAAATGAAGAGGTGTTGCAGCACACATTTATGAAGAAAAAAGCATTTGGTAAAGTATCGTTAAAAGATAAGAAAGGCTGTGGACCACATATTAAGGCATCCATGAATAGTCACTTTGGTGTTGAAAAGACAGGTAGATGGGAAAAATTATGAGGCAAGCAACGTTTAGAATATGTAAAACACACTTGTAGGGGTACAGGATGTAGAGGGTATTCTGAAATGAAACAACTGGCACTAGATAGGGAATCTTGGAGTTGTATCAAACCAGTCAAATGACTGAAGACAAAAAAAATCAAATCAATATTGGTATGGTTTCATGATAAAGAAGTAAAAAAAAAGTTTATTATATTCATTGAATCAATGCCAAATTGTGTAAGTTAAGTAATTAAGAATAACGGAGTATATATATATATTAATTACTAGATATTCACATACTGTACAGGTATGATTTTTTTTCTAAATAAAGTTACTTTTTATTAATACCTGTATTCAAATTAAGCTGCAAGCTACTATAGAATTTTAAACAATTTTCATACAAAAATGTTATGAAATTCAAAATAGAGGTTTTGTTCTTAACCTTACATTTTTTATAATTTATCCATTGAGGATAAACTTATTAAAAGATAAAAAAAACTTAAATAAATAAATACT
The DNA here is from genome assembly GCA_010016005.3 of Zanna intricata. Taxonomy (NCBI): domain Eukaryota; kingdom Metazoa; phylum Arthropoda; class Insecta; order Hemiptera; family Fulgoridae; genus Zanna; species Zanna intricata. The sequence goes on from JAAAKQ030514784.1 coordinate 11,937, forward strand.
AAAAGAAAAAAACTTAAGTAAATAAAACAATTTATGGTTGTTCAATTAGTATAATTTCTTTTAAAAGAAATTTCAAGCGAAAGAATTCAGCATTTCAATACAACCCAGTGTAATAAATTAAGTGTTAAGTGTATTAATAAGGTTAAGTGTAAATAATACAGTAAAAAAAAAAAGAAGAAAATTATTATTTACATGAAAGTTAATAATATTGTCTATTATCTGTAAAACTGAACGACTTCTGTTATTTATATTAATATAAACTATTTTTTTTTTTTCTAACAAATAAAACGTTTCTGCTTATTTGAATACTTGGCATTTATAGACTTAGAAAAGGCATTTGATAACATAGACTGGAATAAAATCTTCAGCATTTTAAAAAATGTAGGGTTCAAGTATAGAGGTTACAAAATAATACTTTTCACAATTTATATAATGTAAAAGGTGCACAAAAAAGAATATTGAGGTTTAAAGCTAATTAATATCTCTTAAATTTGACTTACAGTCACAAATAAAATGAAACAGTAACACAGTTTTTTTTTACAAGTGCTGAAAAATCATGTGGAACATAGCCATCTGACATGAGAGTTTGTCCCATACTTTAACCAGCATGTCTTGAGTAATGGAAGTGACAGATTCTGTGGCTCATTAGAGTAGAAAGCACATAAAAGATCCTTTGTAAAACTCCAAAGGAAAAAGTCACATAAGAATGGTAAGAATGGATGTCATCACAAACAATCTCTCTTCAGGTCCATACCAACCATTCAAGCGGTCAGGAAAAATATCATTTAACCAATCCTGTAGAATTATGTTACTGAGGTGATGCACCATCTTGTTGCCAAGTAAAATCATCTGGTCCACCTTGCAGTTGAGAAGGTGCATGCAATGTTGCAAGTACGCAACATATCCAAATAAGCAACTTCAGTTATGCTTACAGAAGTAAAAAAGAACGATTGTAAACTTGGATCGGAATATTCCATAGAAAACATTTAAATAAGAATATTTCAAATGTTGACTCATTAAACACAAAACATAATGATCAAGAAAGTCATTCATCATCTTCATACTGCAACATCTTGATTACAATTTAAGTTGGCATGTATAGCATAGTCATGTAAAGGCTTCAAATTCTGACACAGCTGGATATGTACACATATCTATCATTTTCCTTAAAATAATCCACACTGTCATCATTGGCATTGC
>JAAAKQ030514784.1:16301-29092 GCA_010016005.3 Zanna intricata
GCATGGCATGGCATTTTCACACACGCTACTCATCATTCATCAGAGGATGATCTGATGCAATACTTAACTGTGGTTCCGGAGGTTAAAAAAAAAAAACGTAATTATATGGGAACTTGTATTAATATATTTAAGGCCAATAATTAAACAGAACACATAAAAACTATAACTAACTATTTTCACAAAAATTTAATTTTAATTAACAATCCATACATTTAAAGATAAAAGTATGAACAAATCATACAGCAATGATTGTATTATTCACAGTACTATACTTATATTTCACTATTTTACTTAAAACTTATATTTGATTTCTATGACCAGAGGAAGGCTACACATGAATTAAGTGATAGTGTTTTTAGTAAAACTTATCACGCGCTTCCAACAACTGGTATGGTTCATTCATTGCAAAGACCAACATTGCCTATCATTAAAATTCATCATACTAATAAGTTGTTTTTTTGTCCTGATAGATTTTCTCAGATATCAAGTACATACAACTACTCTACAAAATTTTGATAAAAAGAATGGGTGGAATTTTTTAATTTCCCGCAATGTGTAAGTCCAACTGTCACAACTTTTTTTGTTGAGCTGGTACACTTGTCCCTAATGTATGTTTATTGTTGGCTGTTGAGAGGATTACACGTGTTTTGGATATTTTTAACTTGTGGAAAAAATGGAACAAAGAATTTGTATTAAATTTTGCTTTAAGAATGGAATAAAATGCAGTACCGCATTGGAAATGTTGAATGTTACTTTTGACAATTCTTGTATGAATAAAACGAGCATTTACAAGTGGTATAAATGTTTCCAAGAGAACTGTGAATACATTGAAGATGATGAGTATCTTGGTTGTTCCAGCAAATCATTGACGTCAAAGAAGTGAAGAAAATGATTATGGGCAATCATCAAATCACTATTAGAGAGATTGCTGATGATACTGGCAAATCATCTGGCTAATGTCAAGCAAGTTTTTTTTGGATGTTTTGGGCGTGAAACATCTGGCAACAAAATTAGTTCCAAAATTTTTGAATTTCGACCAAATGTAATGCTGAAAGAACATTGTTCAGGAGTTGCTGAATGAAATAAACGACAATTCAGAACTGCTCAAACAGGTCATAACTGTGACAAAACATGGGTGTATGGGTACAATGTCGAAACTAAGACCTAACTGTCCCAATGAATCTCCTTCAAGATCCAAGACCAAAAAAAAGCTCAAGTTTGATCGAACATAAAGGTTCTGATCACTGTGCTCTTTGATTTCAACAACTAAGAGTATCATGAATTCTTGCCACCAGGTTGTACAGCCAATGAGTACTTCCTGGAAATTCTACGCTGTTTGCATAAAGCAATGTGAAGGAAATGCCTGTATTTGTGGTGAAACAATTCATAGTAATTGCTTAAGAAAATGCAACTGCTCACATTTCACTGCTTGTTTGTGAATTTTTGACCAAAAACAAGACTTATGTTGCCTCAGCTTCTGTACTTGTTAGACATGGCCATCTGTGATTTTTTTCTAATCCCCAAGTTGAAAAGAACCATGAAAGGGTGACATTTTTCAATATTGGAAAGATAAAGATAGAATAGCTAAGAAGCTATATGCCATTATTAAAAATTGCATTCCAGAGGTACTTCAAAGATTGGAAAAAGTTCTCTCTTTATCTGTTTAGCCTCCAGAACTACCATAAGGTATTACTTCAGAGGATGATGCGTATGAATGTAAATGTAGTGCAGTCTTGTACAATCTTGGGTCGACCACTCCTTGAGAAGTGTGGTTAATTGAAACCAACCACAAAAGAACAATTGTATCTACAATCTAGTATTCAAATCTGTATAAAAATAACTACTTTTACTAGGATTTGAACCTTAGAACTCTCGACTTTGAAATCAGTTGATTTGCGATGGAAACTTTGGAAAAAGTTCTGACACAAATACGTGAAGGGAAGTACTTTGAAGGTGACAAAATTAATATTGATGAATAAATAAAGATTTTTTCAGAAAAACTAAAATTCAGCGTATTTTTTTACCAAATCTTGTATAATGATTGCATGACATATTTTATGATTTTTGGTTTGTTTTTGACATATAAAACACTACAAAAATTATTTTTTCTAAAATTTATTTTGTTAGTGAAATGAAGGTGGTATCAATAAACATTTAATAAAAATATAAATAAGGACAGCAATGAGAGGGACATCTAATTAAGGCATTAATTTCAAAATCAGATGGAAATACTGATTTCTTTAAAATATCTTGTCTAAAAATATTAATTAGAAAAATAACAATAAAAAAAAAAATAAATAAATAATAATTATACATGTTTAAAGTAACTTACCAATTCATTAAGTACTCTTAAACATTCTCTTCCACCTAAATAAGACTCATCATACATATCAGAGAAATTAACTATACTGGCAAATATTATACCAGCATTTTTAACCGTCTCTGAGTACCTGCAACAGTTATTTTAATAAATTCAGACATATTAGTAAATCTAAAGTGTGATTGGACATTATTATTATTATTATTCTTATTAATGTTATTATTAAAATATAATAAAATTTTGAAATATATTTCCTAATACAGGTAAATAAATCTACCTGTTTTTGTAATCATGTTTCTTAAATAATTAAACATTTAAAATTTTACAAACCTGTCTACTGCAGGCCAATGCTCACTACTTCAGAGAGGGGAATTATCTTTAAAAAGCAGAGAGCATGCTTTTACATTCTAGCTGTATTTTTTATTCTTAAAAAAAACTGCTTATTAGGAAATTTGAGACAAATCTATGTATGATTACATAACAGAATAATTATTATTTAAAATTATTATCTAAACATAATAACTGTACAAATTGTCATTTTATTCTTTATAGCTTGAGTGGAGTATTTGATCTTAGTTAACCCCAATAAGAATGAGGAAGGTTAAAAAAGATTATTGTATAATAACATAAAAAATTTATTAGTAATAATGTGTTTGGACATTATAAAATTATAGATAATGTTTAATTATTTAAAATAATTTTCTATTTGCAATCCAAAATACATTTTAACAAAACCAAAATAAGGAACTAATTTGATTGTCAACGAAATCATTATAAAAATGAACACCACATTCGAGTAAGCAGATGATTGTAGGTCAGTAGACAGTTCTACAAACACATATCGGAACTTCATAACTTTCAAAAGTTATAGGTATAAAATGGGAACACAACAAAACTAATCAATATATTTTTTAAATATGTAGTAAATAAGTAGTAAGTAATTAATATAATAATATAGTATTCACAGTTTTTGATTGATTCGGTGGTTTTAATTAAATTATATTTACACAATTAAATTACATTGTTATATAGAAATACATTACGCTTCATTGTGTGTTCACGACAACGGTATAAACATGTGTATTATGAAACCTCTGTTTCATAATACACATATATTAAATATTAAACAACACACAGCATTAAATTAATGAGACAAAAAATGATTTTTCAACAAGATAGAGCTTCTCTGTCAAGAAGTCCACAATTACTTGAATATAAAATTTATTAACTGGAGCGGGCAAAACAGAACAATTAATTGGCCTTCTGGAACCAACCTAACAAAAATGGTCTAGTATCTGTAGATTTATGTGAAATTCTTAATATATGAACAAAAATAACCAGAAAAGAACAATTAGTGAAAAGAATTTTCAACGCATTTGGAATTGTATAAAGAAGAACCAAACAAAGAATTTTAAATTTAGTGGAGTATATTGTATAAACATTTTTAATAATTATTGTAAAAATAAATTCATAATGTATTTTTATTTATTTTTAACAATTCATTTTATTTCTACATATTTTCCAATATTGAAATGATTCTTGTTTTGAAAAAAAGTCAATTTTCTTAAAGTCTTTTTCATGTTCAGTTGTTGTTATTTATATTATCTTTCTCAAAATTAAATTTCTACAAATTTTATTATACAATTTTACTGTTTACTGAATTTTAATGCAGTTACTGCACATAAAACCGAAAAAAAAGTTGTCTTTTGTAAATTACATTTATTTTCTTAAAAATTACCACAGATATAATTCTGTTGCTTTTAATTTTTAACGTCAAACATCATGTGAAACCATTAAATTTACCTTTCAATTCCAAGCGTTTTACTGAATCCCAGAATTTCAATTTTATCCTTGGAATAGAAATCATTGTGAAATCTTTTGAAAGCTATTTGGCTAAATGAAAAAATGAAGTGTTTCCAGACCCATGTTCATATGAACTTTTTTATTTATTTTCACTTGTAAATGTTTTGAAATTCTTTCAATTTCTTTGTGAGATATCCTTATATGTGCTTTATACATCTACTGGTAGGTTATGAGTTTGAGTTCCAGTCAGGCTGGTTAATTTTTAAACTGATAAAACTCATTTATTATCACAAAAAATGTGTTAGGGTATCGGTAACTGAATATACACATGCCGGTTCACTACTTTAGTAAGGAAAAGTAAATGTATTTTGAGATATCCCCATCAACGTTTTTTTTTTAAATATTGTGTTTTATATGCAAGTCATACAATTTTTAAAAATAAATAAAATTCAAGCTGATGCATATAAAATCTCTGTAATTCTTGCTTGTAACTGAATTATATTACCGATAAGAAAGTCTATTGCACCGGTTGTGCTTTTATAAGCCGCTATACTAAACTAAGGCTGAACTTTAATACGGTTGATTAAAAGGGATATAAGAAAAACTTTGATGTTTTTCAAGGGACAACTTTGTTGTCCCTTACAAGCTATATAGCTATGAGTGATTTGTAGGCAAAAGAATTAATGCTAGAGAATTCATTCCAAGGGAATATGTTCTGGGTTAAGTCTGAGTCTGAGAAACTATATATTCATGGTAACTAACACATAAAGGATTCAGCGACTGCAAAAGCTCTTTTTGTCTTTGAATGTAAGACTGAGAAGGAAATTGAACAAATTTTTGTGCTTCTTAACTAATTATAATCTAATATGAGAGCTTCTTTTTACTGAAACACCTGAATGTTGAAAAAAACTTAACAGAATATGTAAGATCATAAGACCAAATTTAACTGATGAAAGGATTGTATAAAGTTCCAAGAATAAAGGTAAAAAAACAATTCACTAGGAATGTGAAGAACTCTTTTGTTACAAAAATCGTGAATGCTTGGTGGGGAGATAGTAGAGGAAGGCCACCAGAAAACATATTTGTTGAAATTCTGATTTGTGCTGGTCCAAACAGAAAAAAGATGTTTCTTACCATCTGAAAAAATTATGTTGCCAATAATTAATAACCAATAAGGTTATGGAAATAACCAATGGAAGACAAAACAAAATTACATCCAATTTATAAATATATCCAAAATTAAGAACCAGAAAAACCAACATCTTGTACTAGAAGAAACTTATGAGCATCTCAACTATTTTGTGAAAAATCACATGGATTAAGAGTGGTACCAACAGAGAAATCCAATAGCCACACAATATCGTAAAGTCAACATGACAACTTAAAGTTTGTTGCCTGCTCAAAAATCCCTGGACTATAATGAATCATGTAAGGACTAGGCACGAAGGAAGCAAGTATATCTACACAAACCAGCCAAGGATATCAACTTCAATTGTGAAGCCCTGAGCAAATTGTGAAGCAAGTTTCAATTTAAACTGTGATAAAAGAAAATTCAATGACATAGAAAGAAAAGTTGCCAAGATATATCTGTATTTCTGCCACTTGAAACCTTTTACTTAGAAAAGTAAATAAAAATATAAATCTACCTATTGAATATATTAGGAACACAATTTACAAATAAATCAATATTTCAATGATAACTGATTAATTTACATCAATTGCTATAATCCAATTTATTAACTGTATTTTTATAACCAGGAAGTTAATTTCTATTAGAGTGAAATCCTCCTAACACAATCAGTCTTGGTTGCAGATGATTTGGTCTTTGCAGAGGTGGTCACTTAGAGAACGTGACTGTTAGTGCAATCGTAACAATTCCTTAAATGTGTGTATAATAATTCTAATTAATGGTTTATGATAATTAATGTTTCTAATAAAAAAAAACAAAAAAAAAAAATGTAAAGGGAAGTACAGAAAAAAATTCCTTTAATGACAATTGCAAAAATTTAATCAAACTATATAACTTATATATTACTGTAATAACATAAAATAATTTGTTGATGAAAATAATAGGAAAAAAACATTAATAAAAAAGATGAAACATATCACGTGAATAAATTTAGTAAATGGAAGTAAATGTTGAATATGAAAATAAATACTGTAAACAAAGGGGGTAATTAATGTTACTTAAACAAATCAAGTATGCATTGAAAAATACTGTAAATATCAAACACAATACTTAACACAAATTTTGTTAACTACTAAAAATCCTTACTATTTGAAGTATTCATTAAGCGAAGTTTGCCTACTTGACTTTGTCTTTTGTTTAGTCACTTCCTTTCCTAGCACAGTTTGAATTTCATAAAGCAATAATTTCAATATTACAAGGATTACCAAAAAACCTAATTGCTTTAATTTGTTGACACAATTGAAATCATCACCTAAAGGAACAGCCAGGATTTCTTCATCTCCTTCCACAACAGTCTTTTCCTCCACCTGTTGAAGAAGAAGCATAGCATGCTTACCCAAAATTTCTTTCTCTCTATCATTTTCAACCTCTTCGTCTCATTAAAGTCAACATCAATGTCAATCTGATCTGCTGACTTAGTTCTACGACTTCATTTTCAGTTAGAATAGCAGTTTTTCATTCGTATTTTCTTTCTCAGGTAACCCTAAATCAGTACAATCTTTCTTATAACACTTTTTATAATGTTTTTTCATACTATTCCAGGCTTCCTTTACGTATTCCACCACATGTTTTTGAATAAAGTCATCTACATTTTGATAACTCCTACAAGAGAGCCATCAATGACTGCTACTGCTGTCATTATTTGATAATGTTAATGAAATTTAAATAACAATTATTCCAAGATCTAATGGTTGTGCTTTACTTGTAGTGTTAGCAGATAAAAATAATAAATAAAGCAGATAAATTACTTAATGACAATTTTCGGTGACATGGGCATTGTCCAAAATTAGCCAAACTTTTCTGTCTTATTTTTTCATTGAATTTCACAATCTATTCAGTGAAAATTGAGCCCATCATCCAAGCCTTTCAATTTTTGAACCACTCTACTTTCAGTTCGGACTTACTGTCATTAATGAAACATCTGGTCTGCAGTGAATTAATGGACTTCTTTTTCTTCTATACATTGACACACAACGTCACTGCTATTCTTTGTTTTATTTTTTCAGTACCATATGCAATACTATCTTTGAATGTCTTGGTGTAAAGACATTATCTTTACACCAATATCTTTGACTTGGTGTAAAGCTTGATAAAAAAAAGTCCTGTTTCATCAATCCTGTAAATGTCCTTGAGATCATAGTATTTTATTAACAATGGCAACTGTTGCAACCACACTGGCATTATGTTTTCATTGGTGAATTCACTTTCATGACAAATTTTAAAAAATAATATTGTTTCCACAGCAGAAGTTTTCCAACCAACCACTGCTTCCAGTAAATGTCACAATTTGAAGATGTAGTGCGTAACTTGTTGCTTTTTCTCGCAGAAGTTTACTGCTGGTAGGTAATTTTCATGCATGGGCACCTTCAGACCAAAGTCAAAATCATTCACTTCTTGGTTAAAAGTTTCCTTTTTTGTATTTTTAAACAATTTTTATTTTAAACTTCATTTTTCTTTTAAAAGTTTTTGGATTTGGGTTTTACCATAATAGTATTTTTCCACTAATTATCTTTGCGACAGTCCAACCAGCATTAGAATAAGTTTTAATCCTATTTCAAAAGTTAATTCTTTGATTTTGTTTTTTCCTGACATTTTACTTACAAACTTAAAATAGCAACAATTTTCTGATTATTGTCATTAAATTATTTCATTGAATTTTACAGTATATTCAGTGAAAATTGAGCCAACATCCAAGAATTTTAATTTGCAAACCAAAAATGTACAATGGATTTGAAAAAAAATAGTACAGTGACAAAAATTATAAAAGAAACATGAAAACACCAATGTTAAACCAAGGTATACAATTACATATAAAACTCAACTGAATGCAGTCATGACAAATTCAGAATGGAAGTCTGCCGTTGTCTGAACAATTTCTTGTTTTTGTTCTCCTATAAAATTTTAGAAGTATGCATTTTATAAAGTAGGCAGATAAACAGAAGCGACTATAAAAATGAACAAATAAGCAGTTTATTTTTGTATATGTTTTAAATCTATATTTTTTGTCTTATTTTTTAAATTATATCTATTTTTGTAAATGACTGAAAAGTTTTTGTATTAGAATTAAAACTTTATCCTAATCTGCTATTAAATTTGTGATCAATGTTTAATTATAACAAAAATAAGCAATGAATTAGTGGCTGTCTTAAATGAATATTTGATTGTTTCAGTCAAATTAGAGATTGGTTATATCAGAGAAGGATAATAACAACATCATCAGTACTGGAATTTATTTATGTTCTGAGAAATACTGTTCTTTTAGAGATGGTGGCCGAGAAAAATTTCACTTTATTTTCTAAATATACTTAGATTTTAGTTTATTAGGTAAAAATATTCAAGTTGTCTAATAATATACTAAGTTTATTTTTTATAACAGGATTGCAATATAAAAGAACAATATCTATGTATCAAACAGTAATTTATTATGTATATAGGGGCAAGAAATTTTGTTATCAATTGCGTTGTTTAAAGTAAAAATCAATAAATGGATAGTCTATTGCGTGGAAGAGTTAGATAATTATACTGCTTCTTTATACGTCCACTTTAATATTATTGACTTGCTTTAAAAACTCATTATTATTTTAAATGCTATTTTTAAAGAATAAAGGATGAACAGAAAAAGGTAAGACAATATCCTTATATTTACTGCTTAAGGAGGATTAATATTTAATTAAGATTTTAAAAAATTAATATATTATAAATAATAAATAAGTTTTATAAAAACATATGTATACTTATAAGTTAGAATTAACCTATTTTTATATAAATGTGTAACAAAATTTAATTTTGAAACTTTAATAATTACCTGGCAGTGTTTTTAAGGTGCTCAGCAACATGTTGTGGAATGATATTATGTAACAGACAATCAGCTTGTTCTTTCATCTGTTGTATTTTGCGTTTATCACGCGTAGCCAAAGTATCACTATGAAAACTAAGTCTGTAACTTATCTCAAATTCTCTGTTAAGTAACCATATTAATACTAATAATAATAATATGTCAAACCAGATTTCAATAACAAAATTTTCTATATCAATTACCTCATTATTATTACTTTTAATGTTATCACCGTGGAATAATTTATTTATTTCATCTTGTGGTTGAATTTTCAGTGAAGATGATTTACATTCAGGCAATGATGTATTTAAATTAACTGTTCCATTATTAGTTCTAAAAATTTCCTTTGGAACACCTGTATTAGTTTGTAAACTACAGTTGGCTTTATCGAATGCAGGATCTGCAATATTAGTCGTGGAAGAATTGTAATCCAAGACACCATTATCATGGAAGGCATTACTTAACTTTGAATTAATCTTATCATTAAATGACTGAAATGACAAAGCTACATTCATTTCATAATTATTGTTATTACTATTGTTATTATTATTATTATTACTATTGGTATTATTAACAATAAAAAATTTATTGCTTTTACTATTACCAGATATATACAGCATAATTAATAAAATATATAAAAAGCTAAATAATGTTGCTAACAAATTTTTCATCCAACAATTTAATTGTGTAAAATTACAAAAATGTATCAAACTGATAAAAATAAGAGAAGTGTATTGATAAAGTGAATCAACTGATATTACTGCTGGAATTGATTCAATAAAATTAAACATAACTACAACAATCGGTATACTAACAAGTACTGCACCAACAACGTGCCAAGGATACCAATCTAACAATTTATTAGACCACCTTAATTTAACAGGATATTTAACATTATAAAAACAAATGCTTATAGTTAATATGTAAATAATCATCAACATAACTAACAGAATGACCCAAAACAATGAAATATCAAATGTCACTGATAAAATAATTGCAGCCAGCATGAATATCTGTAACAAAACAGTAAAACCTAATGATTAGATACAATTTTATAAAATTTCAATACAAAATTTAATTAAATAATAACTTTTTTTTTACAAATGATACTAGCACTCTATGAGGATACTAATAAGACTGCACATAAAGCTAAATCACCTTCTTTTTTCTTCTTTATATTTAAATTAAAAGAATTTCAAAATATGCTCAGGTTTATAATATATTCTGTCCCACCCACCATCCCGCAATAGTGGAAGACATCTGCTTTGTGACAAGCCAGTTGCCAGATCACTCCCTCCATTCCTAGCTCTGATGGGCTTTACCAAAGGTCATTTTTAAAGCATCTAAATCTGTTTACATATCATAGCCCTCAATTTGGCCTCTGTCAGGATGCCACTGATGCAAATGTCTTGGCAGACATTTCTACACACAATAGCCATATCTCAGAACTAAATTTCAAACTAGACTGTACTATCAAATATTTATTCTTGAGTCTAGTACAAACATTTACCTCATACTTCTTAAACTAGTGTTGATCACAATAAATAAATTCTGTTCTACCGATACCCAAATCCACCTCTTAATTTATAAATGCAATTAAAAAATTCAATTATGAAATTCTAACAAGAAGCAAATACTAACTCTCTCTGATCTGGTGCACGTTTGGGAACAATGTCAATGTCTACACCTTTCCACACCACAACTACATCACAGAGTTCCCAACACAATCTACCTCTATCTTGAAAACAAATAGCTCAACTAACTGGAGCTTGATTCCAAAATTCCTATCTTGACAAAGTTTCCTGAGAGGGTTCCTCATCACCTGGGTTGCTACTTAATATATTAGAGCATCAAATCCCTTCAACTAGTCTTTGCAGGGGCAAAAATATAATTCATCCAGCAACTTTATTCCATTCCCTTTAGGTTTTCAGATTGACTTGTATTTCTAAATCAGAATCAATTCTTGTAAATTCTCTAACTATTCTAGTATGTTCAGCTTCGTACTTTGGGAAAACGTGGTGTACACTGTCATCAACTTTACATTCTGGACATATATTTGAAGCCAGTCAAACCAAAATCGCTAACATTCCTAAAAGCACTATATCCAGAAGATACTGAGTAATATGCTGACTGAAGGAAACCAACCTAGCAACTTGTAAATCTTTATGTCTGGGAAAATACCATGCATGTAGCAGCCATTCGACAATTCATCTCACCTAATCTGCCATGAAAGGAATCTATTTTTCACGTGTGGTTGGAGGTGAGTTAACCTACCTTTTTGGCATCATAACCTAATTGGTTCTCAGTGGTAAGGATATCAACAAGCTTAACCTGCAATAAAAAGGACTGCCTTACAAGAAACAGTTCTGTAGTCATCAATCACTGACAGTAATAGGAAACACTGGGCTCTCAAAATATTCCTATAAGATTTATACATCATTCGTTGGGCCCACACGGGTGCAGCAAACAGCATTAATATAATCTCACACACCTCTATAAAACCTGCATGGCTCTAAAATTTAATTTCCAGTTGGGATGGATCATTCTACAGATACCCAAGAAAGCATTACATGCCTTCTTGGCAATGTACTGAAAGTGCTCCTTGAATTAAAGATTTTCATCAAGGAAAATACCTAGATACTTCTAAAATGGGATATACCACAACTGGCTTATCTTATACGCCTGGGCTGCCCTGAACTTGATCTCACTCCTTGAATCTCCTTTAACACATTAACTGCCGGCTATGAGATAACCCATAGTTGGCAACATAGCCCGAATCTGATCCTCTATGCCAACTTTACATTTCGTTTATAAATTAATAAAATATTTGTTTGTTAATAAAATAAAATGTTTGTTTCTTTGTGTCAAACTGACTTTTTTCGCTTATTCTGTACGCCAACTTCAAGTTAAATACTTAGATTCTGTACAAGCATATTTGTAGCTAGCGCTACAGAATCAATGCTATTATACGAAATTTCTTGTAGCTGGCATACATGATTAAAATCATCCAACCACGAGTTATTTCGTAGTCGGCAATTAATGTGTTAACCAGCAAAAGCCCATAATTCACATAAGTGATGTGACATCCACTGGATAAACTCAACCACATTAAAGAGTTGGAATTCAACAGCACAGAGCAAAGGAACTAACATATTGCCCTGCAGATAATTTTTGGATAATGTCTTTTCTATAACTGAGCCACTGTCTTCATTGGTGAAATAACTGAATAGTACATTAAGCTCATTTATGTGCAATTATGCTTCTGAGCTAAAACAGAGTAGAGGGCTACCAGAAATTATTAAAGCTCTGGATAAATAAAAAAGGAACCTAAAACACAGACTCACTAGAGGAAACAATGCCCATAACCTTGAGAATAGCATCTTCTATCCTCCTGCCTAGGCAAAATTGGGATGCCTTGACAGAGATGATCAACTTGTAACCATTGTTCTGGTCACAATTTCTAAGAACTGGCCAAACCTTTCTGAGGAACTTCAGAAGCAGTTACTGTCATATAAATATTTTTTGTAATTTAAAAAATATATATATAATTTGTTTGGTGAATGGTGGCATATGAGGTACATGAACATTCAGTTGTCTTGAACCACTAACAGAGAGATTTGGTTTGCAGACAGGAATACAGAGAG
>JAAAKQ030514784.1:29192-39359 GCA_010016005.3 Zanna intricata
TACATACCTTCATCTACAAACATAGTTAAGCATACTCAGCTCCATAATTTCACCAAGGCCAAAAGTACCTTTTGTTCCTAATTACTACACTTGGTAGCTAATCATTCATTTACTTCAGAAAAACAAAGCTTGTCTTTGATCTTGTCTTAATTATATGCAAGATCTATGTCTTAACTGTGCATAGTTCTAGTTCTACATTTAGCTATATGATCATGAATGGTGATATTAATTCATGATTATATTTATTTCTATGAATCATTACCTTATGTCCAATGTACACAACTAACAATAATATATGCAAATCAAACAGTATAAAATCATTAATCATATATTATAAATCAAACATTATAAACTCAAATAAAAATATATTCATTACAAAATATTATGATTATGAAGTTAATAGTAATGTAAAAAATTAACTTATAAAAGAAAACGACTTAGCATAATTCCAAAATTAATCACATTATAATATTACACCACTTCCAAATTTGTTTCATAAATAATTTTTACTAGACTCACTAAATAAAAACATTACCTAACACATAACATATTTAAATTTCTTTTCATTACACTATTTCTTCAACTCTATTCAGTATATCTATCATCATCATTTTTGTCCATGGAACTGTTATCAGTTTCATGTAATTTTACAATAAAATATTCAGAAAATTTGTCTAACATCAGTTCAAGTTTTAAATAATTTGTCTCATAATTTTCAACAGTTTTGCAAACTGCCTTCCATATGAAGGCAGTTTTAATTTATTTCTCTAAATTTTTCTTTAGCCAGTTCTTTTTGTCTTCTTTTGAATGTAACTGAATGTTACATTCTTTTGGGTAATATAATTTTTAACACACACCTAGATATTCTCAATGGCATTTAAGTTAGGATGATAGAGTGTTAATCTGATAATAACAGTAAGTCCTTTTTCAGCAAACAAAGAATCTATCTTGTACACTTAAAATTACAGTTTGTATAGTTTTATTAGTGCATATTCAGATTTGAAGATTTCATGTGAAAATGATATCTTGTTTTTAATTAGTCAGTCAAGTTTTTTAAATTTGAATTAGGGGCTGGATTTATTTGAACGTTGTGGTATGGTGCATTATCCATGACTTACAGATCTTGGTGACATATTCAGTAGCAACTGAGACACAACCCTTTTTTGAAAAATATTAAAATCATATTGTCATGCGCCTGTTTTTTAACCAACTTAAATATTAGGAGAGCATTTTCAATAAAACAGTATTCTCCTCCTGCATTAACTGTTATTGCTAGACTCCATTTAGAAATGGGAGTTTTTGGCATTTCTGAAGAACCATTGGTTCATGCTTGATCTTTTGTGCGGGCACTGGAAGCCTAAATTTTTCATGACTACATAGACCCCAAATGCCCACTTCACAAAAATGGGTATTTGAAATTGTCCAGTTAGTTTTAAACTTCTTTCTTGGCTGTATTTTACGAGGATTACTGGATTCACTTCCAATAGTTTTGTGTTGTTCTTATTGCTTTAAAATGTGCTGAAAAGATTTAACAAATAGATGTCGCTTTTAGAAACAGGCATCTGAATTTGTTTTATATTTTTTGCTTGTCCTTCTTCAGCTTTTTTCTTCATAAAATTATAAATATTGAGAATAACTTCTTGAGTCCAACTTTTGATTAATAACAACTGGGAACAAGGTTGAATAAGTAAATCCAGTTATTGGTTATAAAAAATGTATACAATGTTTTTTAGAAAAGTATGTAAGCACAATTATTTTGCTCTGACTTCTGATCTCAACTGACAAGTTGTTTACCCCCGCCACTGAACAAAAAAGCTGTAATAGCCATGAAGTCGTTTGTTTCATCATCAATTTGTAACTGTACTCAAAACTGCTTTTTCCTGCTATAACAAAATTCTCCTGAATTCTGGTTTAAAAATGTGGAAATTTAATCAGGTGATTTCTGTGACTTGTATTGAATATAAGAAAGGTTATGATTTCCTAGTGCTCTGAGTTTGGCTGATTTATTTATGACAATTAACAATTATTTGAAGTCTTTGATGGATTTTAACACAAAAGTAGCATTACTTGTTGTTGTAGGCTTTTTTATGGCATTTGAATATTTTGTACTGTGGGTTTAAATTTTGAAGAAATATTCAATAAAAGAACTACAGATATTACTAATTTGAGGTGTGAGCTTTTCTTCAATCTTTAATAAACTTTGATCATTCTTCTTCTACAACTTCATTAAACATAATGTCAATGGACGGTATTTTCCAGTAATTGAAAGCTGGCATAGGTTATTATGCTCCTTCTATAGTCTAGCTTACACAAGCAGGAAAAAGTTGAATTCCAATCACTTTTTTTTATTTTAGTTTAATGTTTTTCCTTGAATTACACATTCCTGTGTTTTATGATTGAAAAATTGTTTTCAGCTTGATAGGTGATTATTATATATGTATGGGCATTGAATCCAAATATGATCTCAATCATTCTTCACCATGTTAAGGATATTTCACAAAAAGTCTTCAACATTTTTTTAAATGATATAAAAACAAGTTTTTAATTAAATTTAGAATTTATTTACAAGTGATAAGCAAGTGAAAGTGATATGAAGCGATATGAATTACAAGTGATTTATAAAATCTTTTATTTTTTATGTGAATGCTCCTTTTGGAGATTTTTCTTCTGCAGACTCGCAAGGAGTTATTCCTTTTTAACATTTAACAATAGTCAGCTATCATGCTCATGTCCCATTTCTTTTGGTATCTCCTCTCCATCTCTTTCATGTCTGGGTGGTATCTTTCCCCCTGTTCTTCACTTATTGCACCAAGATTTTTGGGAAAGTAATTGTGTCACAAATGTAGAAAATGCACCTTTAGGCTCATCTTACAGCATGCAATGTTGAAGTTTTCTAATATATTTTGTACAATATATTTATAATTTTCATCTTTTTTCTTATCAAGAAAATTTGTAACTGTATCCTTGAAAACTTTCCAAGCTTTTTTTTCTGCTTCCTTCATTTCAGATTCAAATATTTCATCTTTCATAAGCTTCCTTATATACGGCCCAAGAAGAATACTGTAAAGTTACTTGAAACACTTTTCATATTTTTTTAATGCCTTTACAAATCACTTCATTAACCCTAGTTTAATGTGTAATGGGAGAAGTAACATTTTTCTTGGCTCTACTAAATTTTCTCTTTTAATGTTTATCATACCAACTTTTAAGATTTGTCTTGGTGGCCATTATTTTTTATTATAGTGCTACTTTCTATCACAACTATCCCACTTGCACAAAAAACATGGATAATTGGTATAATCCCTTTGTTGTTCACTTAACAAAGAAAATACCTTTAAATTGCCACAAATTGTCCAACCTTGATCCTTGTAATGAAGTTTATTTGAAAGTAACTCCAGATTTTCATATCACTCTTTCAAATGTACACAATGACCCATTAGTAAAGAAGAGTACTTAATTCCTTTGTGCAGAAGAACTGCATTAAGATTTCTTTTTGACAAATCAATGAATAGTCTCATTTCAGAAATCTTACAGTCAATGTGGAATTGTGCCATGAGTCCAGGTATAGTAAACTAACGCATCTTCTTCAGAAAAATATTGAACAGTCTTTTCCTCTGTTCCTACACTAGTAAAAAGTAGTCCTAAAAGCTAACAATTTTCCTTCAACCTTGAGGCTAAAAGTTCATCAGAGTTCTTAAGAACATTAAGTCCCTTACCAAATCAATTTAATTTGGATTGCTTGAACAGTTTTGGTTCATCATTTTCATCATCTAGCTCATTAGCCATTTCTTCTTTACATATATCATTTAATTTATCTGGTGGTGGAGGAACAGGTAATTCTGGTCCAGTATTACGGGACATATTGTTGTTAGAAGGTTTGGGTAAAAATTATTCTTTCTGTTTTTTAAATTGAATCCCTATATTATAAATAAATAAAAGTAACAATCATTCTATGACTGATTGGTTTTCTCCAAATCACAGGCACTCCAAACGGAAAGATTGTTTATTTCTTTGTGACCACTGCAAAGCTCTTCAACACATACTTAACAAAGTTTATGAGGAACCCAAGACCTGACTTGGTCTCCTAAATTCAAACTAAAATATGCAAAATATACTTTTTTTTATGAATTCTGTAATGTTTCTTTGCCGTTTTTTTGACAGTAAAGTTTCCGAAAATATAGCAAAAAGAGTAATATACACTGACACAGGCTATTGATGCCATTGAAATTTAATAAAAACTTGCTAAAATTTGTTTTTTATAGATTGGAAAAACAATTTACATTTTGGAGATTTGTGATAATGATAAAAAAAATTAATATACTTGAGAAATATTACATTTATAAATATATAAACAAAAATAAAAAGTGATTAACCAACAGAACACATTTGCATTATTATTATTTATTTAAACAACTGTTCTACAAAATGGTCCTTTATAACTGACTAACATCTACAGACAGAATAAAAAATGAAAAACAACTTATGTGATGAATTATTTAAATATTTTTTTAATTTTCAGCACCAAAAAATCTACTGAAATCATTAGATAAGATTTGAGACAACTTTACAATTGCAGAACCGTTTTATTAGTCTAGATCAGTGGTTCTCAACGGGTACGCCACGGCACACTACTGTGCCACGAGATCAGCTTGGTGTGCTGCAAAACGTCTGATGACACTTTGTGATTATTTTGGAAAAATTAAAAAAAAAAAATATTTTTTACAGAAGTTTTAAAACATTCAATGTGAAATTTGAGCTTGTTTTTTCTTACAAAAAAAGTTCAATGAGGGATCAAACCCCGCCAAAATCAGCGGGTTTTGGCCCTGCATTTTGTCGAACTTAGGAGCTCCCAGTGTTGCCAAGTCAGCATATGCACTGCTGTCAAAACGTCCGGTGTGCCACAGAAAATTGTGATGTATGAAAGTGTGCCGCAAATGAAAAAAAGTTGAGAACCACTGGTCTATATAAACTATTTTCATAATCTTCACTGAACCATATGCATGAAGCACAAAAAAAAAATTTTTTTTCAGATTTTTCTTTGTTCTATGGTCCCTTAATCTATCTTTTGTCACAAACTTAGCACAAAAATACTTTAATTTTTTTTTCCCAGTTATTCTTCTTTTAGTTTGAAGCTGTGGAGGTGTACCATAATCTAATATAAAAATTCATAACTAAAATATGCAATAATCTAAATCCATGTTTTTAACAGGTTCACCTTTGAGTATGGTTAAATGAAACTAAATGAGTTAAAATGGGCTGAGGTAATAACGGATAGGATTATTTATTTAATTGCAAAAAAATTTCTTACAACAGTTATGTATTTAACTGAAAATGTAAAAGCTTTTTATTGGTTACGTTAGGTTTACATACGTTATATCAATTATAATATAACTGAGAATACAAATAGCTTGAAATGAAACAAAAATATTAAATGAAAAACAACATATAATGATACAATTTTTGTAAATTAAAAAAAAGGCTATCTTCTAAAAGGCTACTTACAGAAACAGCATTCTTAACCTGGCCAAAGGACAAAAAGGAAAAATTAATAACTTGGCTAATAAAAAGGAAATGGTTATCACTGATCAGTTTCAACTGATCAGCTTTAAACTTGAGAATATAACTGTTATTATCTGAAAAATAATACAAAGTAGAAAAATGTAAAAATTAAATACCAGCCTAAAATTAATATTCGTATATAATCAGCTTTTAAAGATTTTAAAGACTATAGGCTTTTATTGGAAGTTTTAGCTGGTTAATCAGCAATCAAAATAATAACAGCTGCAGTAGTTCAAGGCGTAAACCCACAAAGAAACTATAAGGATAAGCAAACAGAAAGAAGAAAATCAGATTAATTTAGAATTAAAGAATCCAGGAAAAATCAATATAACAATGGTTATAATAGTATCAAACAAACCGACAAAAAAGTGGAAAAAAATCAAATTGTTAAATCTCAGTTAACTTAAAAAACATTTTTTTTTAATAAAATCTTTTATCTTTATAACAGGTTTACTTCCTGATAAACCAAAATGAAAAATGACAAAGAACGAAGAATAGTAAATATAAGAAATTTCTGTTCTGGAGAAATGCAATCAAAAATAAAAATATTAAACTATTATCTAAGCTATAGTTAGCTATAGCTAGTTATCCTGTAGAATTGGTGAAATATTTAGGAAATTATAATATTTTATTTAATTGAAATTCAATTCACACTTGCATCCTCCTACATGCAGACATTCAGATGTTTATGTTTTGAATAAATTCACAAAAGTATTAACATTTTGTACAATTTCAATAAAATTGTTTGGGCAGAATTTTTTTGAATTCAATGTTTTCGGAGAACAAATCAATCATTTACTGAGACCTGGAAACCTATAAAGAAGAATTTCTAGTAAGAGGAAATTAAAAAAAAAATTGCGTTCATACTTTGGAAAGAATTCAAAGTTTTTAAATTTCAGTGTAAACAATTGAACAAATTTCAGGAAAAGATCAACCCAATTCAAAAATCAAGAAATAAAAATAATGTGTGGAGATTTCAGGAGGAGATAGGAGATGCAAATTCTTCAGGTAATGATGGGTGAAAGAGATTTTACAATAGATTATTAAAAACAGATCAATAAGAAAAATCAATTTTATACATAAGGAATTACAAAAAAAAAAGATTTACTTTTTGGTTTGATTATTAATTTCAATTAAGAGAGATAAATACTTTTCTGGGGAAAATAAAATGAAAAACAATAATAATAATAATGAAGTTATAAATAGAGTAGTTTGATGAATCTAGAAAGACTTTTTATATTGAAAGGCCACTAATAAGACCAAATCTTATATGTAGGCTATTCAGAAAGTAACTTCTGAATCATTATTTAAAAAATACCAATTGATAAATAAACAATTTATTACATAAATCTTTTAGCTACTTTTCTACATCATTGATGACCAAATTAAGGCACTTGTCATATTTATAAACAAGTTTTTGAATACCATCATCATAAAACTCTGTCACCTGTGAATTAAGCCAGAAAGTAACACTGTTTTTCAACCCCTTGTCATTTTCAAAACACTGAGTTGCAAATCATTTCCTACTCCTTGTCATTATCAAAACACTGAGTTGCAAATCATTTCTTATTTTTTGAGATAAGTGATAATTACTGGAGCCAAATCAGGGCTTTTTGGAGACGGTTAAAACAACTGCTCAGAATTTGAAACTGTCTAGCATTGTGTGCATACTGCAGTATGGAAAGAAGCATTGTCATGAAGATGTCTGAACTCAGCATGCCGCATCATTAGTTTTGTATAGCCATTCTCAATATCTTCAACACAATAAATCATCAATAATGTTGCAGCATACTGAGTTCAGGCATTGTTTGTTTTGTACGGTCATTCTCAATTTCTTCATTGTCTGACAGTAAGTTTAAGCATTAATTTCCATGGTTCATTCATAGAATCAACCAAGATCACATCTTTAAATGGTCACAAAAAATGATGACATTATCTTTTTTGAAGAAAGTGTTTGATGGGCCTTTACATATCTTTAAGGAAAATTGGTATGTCCACATTCCATTGATTGGACTTTTGTTGCCATGTTAACAAAAATTTAACCCACGTCTCATCACCTGTTATGATGTGGTCAAGGAATTCATCCGTTTCATTAGGGTAACAGTAAAGGAAGGTTAGTATTGACCCATCCTCTTTTTTGGGTGTTTGTCAGAAAGAAGCTTAGGCACTTAGTGAGCACAAAATTTGTGGAAGCCTAACCTTTCAGTTACAATTTCATAAAGCACTGTTTGTAATATGTGAGGAAAAAATTTGAATTTGCAATAAATTCATCTGTAACAATTGAGAATCAACAACTTCTTTCAGATTGTTAACTTAACAATATCATTAGTTTTGTATAGCCATTCTCAATATCTTGAACACCAATAAATCATCAATAATGATGCAGCTTAATGAGTTCAGGCATTGTTTGTTTTGTATGTCATTGTCAATTTCTTCAATGTCTTGCAGTAAGTTTCAGCATTCAGTTTTTAACATCTTAACAACAGTGAAAGTACAGTAACCTTCCTGGTAGGTAAATATATGCCACCAATGTCTTACTGCACTGTCACTCATGATATTTCCTCCATACACTGGATAAAGTTTACAAAGAATTTTAGAAACTGACAAGGTTTTTGCTTGAAGGATATGGATGTCGGCACGCATGATTTTCTATGACAGCAGCCATTTTGAATAAGAGTTTTAAGAAACAACAAGCAAGTGATATTTTCAATAATACTACTAAAACTGTACTGAACTGAGGTATTCAACTGTGCACAAACAAAATCACTATATGTGAATCAAAATATATGACTTAAAAGTAGATTCTACTACACTAAAATTAAGTAATTTAAGAGTACCTAGTTATACAAAATTTGAAGTAAAAACATTAAAGTTAGAGAAAGAACAGGTAGTTACGTAAAGTATTAAGATGCAATATTTTGCCAAAATGCTCTATAATCCTCTTTAACAATTTTTACAAGTTTTAACAATTTTAATATTCTGAGAATTCGTTTCCTGCTTACATTGATATAATATACAAATCATTTATTAATAAAAAGGATTATTAATAAACATGTAGATACTTCTGTATCTATTAATATCTATGACTGACAAACATGATAAGAGTGGTTGAAATGTTGATGAGAAAAAATGAACATATTATACTATCAGAAATAATGCTAGGGAACATTAAATTTTATATAAAAATACTTTTTCTGCATAAATAGATTCTTTTGTTGGATTGTTAAATTTATATAATATTAAATATAAAATTTAAATTGTCTTGTGAATAATAACAACAATCTGTTTTCTTGTTGAATTTTTTTTTGACCTGAATAAAAATAATCTTTTAAAGATTTCAAGGTCAACTAATTTATAGAATAAGGAAGGTGATTATGACAATTGGGAATATGATACAAGAAGTGTGGGCCCAAAATTTTTCAATTGGAAATGTATATGCCAATGCAGAGATCCCAATAAAGTTTTTCACAGCTCCTGTAAATGCTTTTTGATGTCACCAAATCTTTGGTAATAAGAGCACTAAATATTGCTAAATATAAAAAATAAGTTATTATATTACAAGAAAGCAAATTTAGTTAAAAATAAAGGAGATTTAGCTAAGAATAGATTACATTTTTTCCTAAGTTGGGAATTTTGAACATACCACTTTAAAAAAAAAGGTTAATTTTGTTAAAAAAAAAGAAAAAAAAGAAGGAAATGTAGTTAAAATTGGTTACCATTTTTCATTAGTGTGGGCTGCAACCTGTGTTTTACATTAAAAACCTGGGTAAATTTACCAAAAACGATGGGAATTTTGCAAAATAATGAATTTTTGGTATGAGTTTACTAAATTTTAACCTTCAAAGGGTTTCGACTCTTGAATTCACAAACTCATGAACACTTGGTAAAATACATCCAATTTTGTTAAAGGTAATCAAATTTTAATTTTTTAAAAAAATTTGTTAAGAATTTGAACAATTTTTTCTGTGGATAGTATTCTGTCTGTTATTAATTACAACTGATATTATCAGCTGATAATTACAACTCAGGAACTGATAAGTTTCTAATTATTTTTTATTAAATAATTATAGTAGCTATAAAACAAATGTATATTAAAAGATACATAGAAACTATAAGAAACATATGAGCAACCATATATAAAAACCATTTGTTATTAAGAGATTAGAAAAAAGTACTCTATATAATTACCAAAAATGATATTGTAATATCAAGATACGTATTAACTCTAGCAGTAGCCAATGTTGTAGTAGTCTTTATCGTAGGAGCTGTGCTTGTATTCAATAATGATTCATGATGCTGGCCAGCACAACTTCCACTTCTACCATTTCTACAAACATTTCTTTTGTGGCTTCCTGAGCAGTGTCGATGTACTTTTTTTCTATATTCTTTTTCAAGTTTGTTTTGTTTAAAAAATAATGTAAATTTTGATAATGGTGGATGAACAAAATAGCTTTGTTGTGATACACTATTATCCTATAATTAAAACAAAAGGAAATATACTTGTAAATATATAAAAAAAATAATATTAATTTTTAATATTTTGTTAAAAAATGATTTTAAATTTAGAATTTAGATTTCATTAAGGTTTGAAAAAATATACTGACAAGA